>JAODTR010005888.1:0-32186 GCA_025399935.1 Amblyopsis rosae
CATACTTAAATATATATATATATATATATATATATATATATATATAGCATGCCGTGTTTGTAAACTGGGACAGAATGGAACAAGTAGGAACAAGCAGCCCTTCCCAGATTGCTGCAGCTGTTAGCATCTCGTAGCATCTTTGTCCAGTGACCACTGCTGTTGACATGATATGTGTTTACTGCATTGGCCAAAACCAAAGTTGTTCACTCATGTCTGAAATAATAGAAAGTGTCTGAATGTCATGGGGTATTTAATAAAGGTAGATCTCATTACTCAGATCTTAATAAAGTGGCATTTTGGTGTGTGAATAACGTGTTATAATATAAGTTGTTAACCCATACTTTCCTGTAGGAATTAACAGACAACCCGGAGTTCATCGTGGGTGGTGCTACCAGAACAGACATCTGTCAGGGAGCACTGGGTGAGTGTTTTAGTGGAAATTGCCTTTTTAAGAGTCCAGTTTGACTTAAAGTGGTCAGTGACAAGTGTGACATTTGTATTATTCTTAATGACTCAGTCACTTATAGCAAGGGTTCCCAAACTTTTTGGTGCCAGGACCCACCTAGAGAGGACTAATCTATTTAGAGACCCACCAAACACCAAGTACCGGTAATATCATTTTAAAAAATGTATCCTGTGTGTGCACCAAATATTTTTCAGCAGAGCGTTCCAGAATCCAGAGTTGTGCACGCGGCTAAATGAAACCATGATCTATCTGATCTATAGTGTCTTTACTCACCTTTTCTCAATGGTTGTCTTAATTGGCCATTCTATTTTCTGCTATCTTTGTTTTCCACATGTATCCTTGACAAAGGTGACTGTTGGCTTTTAGCTGCCATTGCATCCCTTACTCTGAATGAGCAACTTCTCCACCGCGTTGTTCCCCATGGACAGTCCTTCCAAGAGGACTATGCTGGAATCTTCCATTTTCAGGTACAAGCATCTAATAACCACATTCATTTCCCAAGAGGGATGTTCTTTACACTTTGGTAATATGTCATTATTGCTCTGTTGCAGTTCTGGCAGTTTGGAGAGTGGGTAGATGTTGTAATTGATGATCGATTGCCAGTCAAAGATGGAGAACTCATGTTTGTCCACTCTGCTGAGGGAAATGAATTCTGGAGTGCTCTGCTGGAGAAAGCATATTCCAAGTATGTTTGAAAAAGGCCACGCCTGGCTACTGAATTATTCACTTCTAGGCCAACATCTTCAAGCTAGCAAATGGCCAGTCTACTGTATAGAGTGCTGTGGAAAGATGCATTCATACTGATCTGTGTGGTGTGGCAGGCTTAATGGATCCTATGAGGCCCTGTCTGGAGGAAGCACAACCGAAGGGTTTGAGGACTTCACTGGCGGTGTGTCTGAGATGTACGAGCTCCGCAGGGCCCCAAAAGACTTGTACAGGATAATCGGGAAAGCACTGGAGAGAGGCTCCCTACTAGGATGCTCTATTGACGTAAGCATGATGCCTACTGGACATAGCACCAACACACACTCTCTACTACACACTCTCTACTCTCGCCTTTCCTACTTAAATCCTGTTTGTTTCCTAAATATAGATAACAAGTGCCTTTGACATGGAGGCCGTTACCTTTAAGAAACTTGTGAAGGGTCACGCTTACTCACTCACAGGTCTGAAGGAGGTGTGTTCATACTGGTATTTAGAAATCATATGTATGGTATATCGGAGACCAAGGAACTTAAATCTATGTGCTATGTAGGTACATTTCCGTGGCCGGGCAGAGAGGCTGATCCGAGTGCGTAACCCATGGGGCCAAGTGGAGTGGACTGGCGCCTGGAGTGACAAGTAACCTGTTTTCCACATTGATGTTAATGTCAGTAGCCATTTTGATGGTTTGTGCCTTGCTTACCTTGCCTTGTAATATCTATCATTTTCACACTCTCTTTGTGTAGCTCTCCTGAATGGGATCAAATTGACCCATCTGAACGAGAAGATCTGCATCTTCAAATGGAAGATGGGGAATTTTGGTAAGATCTCGGGCTGTCCCATCAATTTGTCTCAGCATCTTAAGTTAAATACAGTGCCATAATCACGTGCTGTTTTTAATTACACAGGATTGCTTTCAATGAATTCTTGAAGCAGTTCTCCCGCCTGGAGATTTGCAATTTGACTCCAGATGCTCTGGTTGAAGAAGGTCTTAGTCACTGGAACACCATCAAGTTTCATGGCACATGGAGAAAAGGCAGCACAGCTGGTGGCTGCAGGAACCACCCCAGTAAGTCACAAGATACACATGTATTTGTTATCTACAGTAACTACAAGCATAGATATAATATGTCAGATTAATAAGATTTGACTTAGTGAGATTTCTTGGTTCAGCTAATGTAACTAACTTTTCAGAGCAGTTATTTCCTGGATCACATTATGTTCACACAATGATCTACATGGAAACATTAATCTGCTATTTATTTGCACAGACACATTTTGGATAAACCCTCAATATAAAATCACTTTACTGGAGGAAGACGATGACCCAGAAGATGATGAGGTAGCATGTAGCTTCCTGGTGGCTCTGATGCAGAAAGATCGACGGCGATATCGGCGACAAGGTCAGGATATGCACACCATTGGATTTGCCATCTATGAGGTGAGAGCAAAGCAGGAATGTGAATGTCACTTCCTCCTTACATGGGCCTTAATCTTTAAAAATGTATCCTCATCTCGTGTTTTTTTTTTTTTTTTACAGATTCCAGAAGAGGTACTTCACCTGCTATTTGGCGTTGTTAATTATTTGTCAAATAACGGTACCTTTGTTATAGTAGTTAGATTTTTGTTTTGTGTAGTGGAAATTGTTTGTGAATATTTCTTCAACCCAAGCTTGTTTTCTAATACCATAGTACAGGGGCTGCCAGAATGTACACTTGAAGAAAGATTTCTTCCTGACCCATTCATCATGCGCTCGCTCCGAGACCTTCATTAATCTGCGAGAGGTGAGCGCACGCCTTCGCTTGCCTCCTGGAGAGTATCTTGTGGTTCCCACCACCTTCGAGCCCTGTAAAGAGGCTGATTTTGTCCTCAGAGTCTTCACTGAGAAGCAGTCAGAAACAGAGTAAGTGTTTTTTACAAGCTTACCAATGTTGAATTGGGTGCAGAAATGTCATGCTAATGCATTATATTCCATTGCAGGGAATTAGATGATGAAATATCTGCTGATTTTGGAGAAGAGGTTGGTTTGATTAAAAAAAGAGAGAAAAAAATACTTTTTTTTAAAGTATCTTATACTGCACTGCAATAACACGTGTATATTCTTATTTTTCCACAGGAGGAAATAACTGAAGATGACATTGATGACAGTTTTAAGTCCATGTTTGCTCAGCTAGCGGGTGAGGTAAGTGTTTAAATTCAAGACATCTTTGAATGAAATAGGTGAGTGATTTCACATAATCTTATTGGTCTCTTCTGTGCTTTCCAGGATATGGAGATTTCCATTCATGAGCTAAGGACTATTCTGAACAGAGTTATGGCTCGACGTGAGTTATTAAAGTCACATAGGTTTTACATTTCCATTACCAAGCTCCATTCTATTGTCTGCAGTACACTTTAGATTGTCCAAAGTGCAATTAAGTTGGTATATTAAATAAAGTGAGTGGATTGTATTTGTGCCATTTCAGACAAAGACCTGAAGACTGATGGCTTTACTATGACGTCCTGCAGAACTATGGTGAACCTTATGGATGTATCCTCTTGAGCTTTAAGATGGCTCAATGAAACATAATAATCTGTGCCATTAGTTTGATAGTAAATGTCGGTGTCCAGTCCAATACCTTGACACAATGGCATTCAGAAAGACGGTAGTGCCCGGTTGGGCATAGTGGAGTTTCAGATTCTATGGAAAAAGATCCAGAAGTGGCTGGTAAGAACAAGTTTGTAAAATAATACCTTTTAATATTTATCACTTGATGGTTGTTTATTTTTCTCTCTGCATACCTCTTCAGGGTGTTTTCAGACAGTTTGATCTTGACAAGTCAGGAGCTATGAGCTCATATGAGATGCGTCTTGCTGTGGAAGCAGCAGGTAGTGTTCCTCTTCTCCACATACAATACACAGACACATGCAAGCAAGCGGTGTAACTTATGCATTAATATGTTTGCATAGGTTTTAAACTGAACAACAAACTGAACCAGGTTTTGGTGGCTCGGTATGCTGAAAATGAAAGCATTGACTTTGACAACTTCATCTGCTGCTTGGTGAAGCTTGAGGCCATGTTTAGTAAGTACTAGTATTAATTTAGTTTATTGTAAACAAATTATATTTCAATACTTGCAGTCAAGTAGAGGAAGAGACGGGTTGTATTGTTTTCAACAGGAACATTCTATCAGCTGGACCAGGAGGGTACAGGAATAGCTGAAATGAGTATCAAAGAGGTACTATTTTTTATTTTAAAATATAAATATAAATATAAGCTAATTTTCTCTAATGCCATCTTTCTTACTGATTTTGTTTCTAGTGGCTGTACATGACCATGTGTGGTTGAAGAGGACATAGCAGAAGTATATGTATTATTAATATCTATAGTGCACTGGCAAGTGCCGTTACCCTGGAGACCCTAAAAACCTTGAGCCTTAGTATCCTGCTCGTAAATGACCCTGTTTCTTGTATTAATAATGATAAGTGCATAATGGGAGTATAAGGGCCAAGCATACTAAATACAACTCTCACTTGGGAACTATGCAAAATTATACTTTGCAAATGTGTTTTTATATATTTTGTTTGCATATAGGTATGACAGTATGACTAACTAATTTGCATTGTATTAGGCTTGCATCGAATTGATCCAGTCTGGAGTAATGTCTGCATGTCATTTGATTTACTGAATTTACAAATTAGATATACTGAAACCACTGTGATGTAACTCTAGCCTTCTCTAGGCTGTAGCTGTGCTTTAATGCCTATGAATGATGTCTTAGAGGCCTATTATGGTTTATTTAATGTTTCTAACATTTTTGCTGGTCACATTGACTTAACTCAAATACACTATTAGTCAAATAGGTGGTGGTTCATTTTTAAAACTGTAGGTGGCAGTGATGACAGGACGTTAAGCAAGAGGAAAGCTAGCCTTATTAAAGTCATCCTGATCTGTAGATTTGGTCTATGATTTGCTTCACTTCACATGGAAAGTCAACCCTAGAGGAGAAGTAGGTGGCTTCAGCCAAGTTATAGGAAGGCTGCTTAACAAGTTAAAAAATAAAGCTTTAAGTAAGCAAATACACATTAGTATTCATTACTGTGGCATTTGAATGTATCACATTAAAAGTTCCCCACAGCCTTAACCAAAACACTGATTGTATATGCTCTTTCAATAAATATTAACCACATCTAATGTCCAGTGGTATGTTGTCACACACTATGAATACTCATGAATAACATGGTTTGTATTTTATGCATGGAAATATCTATTTTAAAGATGAAAAGGTATATTAACAGAAATATCAACCTCAATCACAAAAGAAAAGAAAAGAAATAAAAGTGAATCAACATACTAAAGAAGAAAAGAAAACAAAGTATACATAATTATACATTAGTGCTATACAAATTTATTAGCAATGGCTAAGAGTTTTGAGTAGTCTCCCTCCATTTTACGCAGATGTGTAGGTATGGGAACCTTAATTCTTGTTCCTGTAGGATTGCCATTGTCTTCTATCAGAACAACATTGTTTGAGTCAAACCGTGGAGTCATGCGGTCTCCCGGCATCTTGTGCCCAACAATAAGCGCTTTTTTCTTCTGTCCTTTGATAGCAAGCAAGACTTTGTCACCCACTTTTCCAACACCATTCTTAGTATAAACATGAATGACTCTTGGTGCACGATGATAAGGAGTGTTTCCAAGAGAACTATTATCCACAACACGTACTCTGGTCAATTTCTGAATGGCTGCAGCAACAGCTGACACACTGCAAAACAAAAAGTACTTCATAGGACTACCGTACTAGCAAACAATAAGTTAGGAACAAGCCTATTCTATTAATAAAGTTATGCCTAGTTCCATCTTAAACATGATATTTCTTCAGATGACATCTGAAACATGACATTTTCTTCATCTGACCTCTTAATTTCATTTAAAAGATTTCAAACATATGGATAACAACATTTATGGATGACAAATTAACTTAAGCAAGGCAGTAATAGGCTTTTAAGCTAATGTACCACAATTGTTACAATTTATAAAATTATTGCTTACCTGAAAGCTTTCCATTGCGTTAGTGATGCCACTTCAGTAAGGTTTCTACTGACAGTTCTTGAAAAAAAGGGTAGAAGCGCCATAGTCATAGACTAAATGGAAAAGACATTGGACAATTTAATACAAATCTGATATAGCAGGTGCACAATATTAGTCCATAATTTACCTTTACAATCGCTTGAAAAACATTAACTATTTACAAAATAAAAACCAGCTACAACTAACATAAGGTAACATGCTAACAGTAGCCTAGCGTTAGCATGTTACCATGTCAGTTTCTGTCAGGCTTAGTACACTATGCTCCAATGTCAAAAGTAACAAAGACGTACCTTAGGTATATGCTCAGGTCTGAATAGAAAGACACTATCCCAAATGTGAGATTTTACAAATAATTGCACTTGGTCCCAGGTAGACTTTAGTAGTTTTTAATAGGTGAGCCAATAAAACTTAAAAGAAAACATTAAGATAGCTACTGGCGGAGAAATGTAGAAGAGACAAGAGGACCCCTCTACGCTAGCATCGTTAATATACGTCATAAAAAAGCGCTGAATAGACAAAATAACATAGAACAGTAGAGGTTGAGTTGGTTGCGTGTGTTGCATGGATGTGGTGTGTTGGTAGGTTCTGTATCTATCTATTTCTATGTCTACGTCAAAGATACTGGTCTTTTTCAAACTAAAATAACTTTTAAAAAAATGACGAGACTGTAGGCTTCTTCTAAATATTGTTTTCTCACTAGAAATTTTGAAAATTATACCTATCTGCATTTACGGTAGTAGGCTACTGTTAAAAAGAATGTTGATCAAGTTCACTAATTTCTATTACTTGTTTCCTATTTCCTAGTACCGGTATTTATGCTTTTCAAATATATTTTTCTGACACATTTTTTTTGTAATTTTGTAAAGTATTTTATTTTGAAAGTGATTACGATAGGTCTAGCTTGACACTGGCGCAAGAGGGCCATGATGTTCAGTTTAGCCCTCAGGTCCCAGGATAGGAGTTGTTGTTAAACCGGCTGCCAGGCATAGCGATACAACAACATGATATCAACTTTTGAGTAAACCATTTAGTGTTATGTTGTTTTACCTCATTGTGATGAGGTTGATCAGTTGCGTTTATTCTTTGTTAAACGTGTTCGTGGAAAATATACGGGTTTTAATTATATCACATTATTTAAGGGGCGATAGCTACATTAGCTTAACCTTATCTTAACGCTAATGTTAGCTAGCCACTGCGCAGGGGAATTACTGTAGTTTGCATTAAGGATTCTGTCAACTGCTTTGAGTCGCACTGGCTAGCTATATGACATATTCTGCCTCTGTATATCATAAAAGGTAAGTGATGTTTTTTAAGTAGATATGCTAGGTTAGTTGGAATTTGTATTGTTTTGTTGGTCATTCATGGTGATCGTCGGCGCATTTCCCCAAATCACTGGTGTCATACAGTAACATGTACGGTAGAGATAATCTTGTAAAAACGAACGTTTGTACCTGTGCTAGAAAACTTAACACTTGGTTTCCTGTTACATAACCAATTTAATCCGATATAATGTGTGTTTACGTTAACTTTGTAACAAATTATGGTTTCATTTTAAATAACGAAAGCATGTACGATGGCACAAAACACCACAGCTCGCTGTAGCTGTCATGCATGATGTTTATGCTAAACACGTGTAAATCAACATGATGCTAACCAAAACTGTTGAGCAATGATGAAGAGATAAACGTTTGACAGTCCAGCAGGTCATGCATAATCGTTACCAAAATGTGCTTAATGTTGGATTTATTTATAATTTATATAATATTTATACTATTATGGCAAAAATAATGATAACATGTTTTCTCTGGGCAACATGAGACTATTGATTTCATATTTTTCTGTTCATTAGCCTCCCAGGGCTTGACTGACTTTAATGAAGTATTGATGGAAAACCTTTCAGGGAGAGCAGTCATCGGCACTGGTCTTCTTGGGTTTAGGGTCAGTAGTAGTAGGTCTATCTTATTATCTGAGAGCTGTAGAAGTATTTTATATACTTATCACCCTTTGCGCGATTAACCTATACCTTTGTGGAAATATAAAGAATACGTATATAACTTTAAATGAATGTGTCCTGCTCACTGGGTGTGATATCCATGTCACTTGCATGTATCCTTCTTGTGTAAGAAGTACAACGCTAAACTACAAACACATCAGATCACCCTCAGATTGCAGTGTTTGGTTGTTGATATGCAGATGCAGAATTGCTTTAATAGGAATTATGTTTGGTTTAAGTCCAACCTTGTGATTGACCTTTTGCACTCTTTTTGTAGGTTATAGCCCCACCATGGACTCATCCAGCTAATTTGATTTGGAATGAAAGGTTGGCTTAATTTATGTAGTCTATTTTTTTGCTATAGTTGCTAAGTGCTGTAAAGCAGCTATTGTTTAGATGTCACTATGATGCTACCCTTTTCAGTGATGTGATAGAAAACATATGAGCCCTGAATCAAAAATGTAAGCTATTGTTGAGTAGTAACTGGATGCCAATTAATTCCAATCTAACAACTGCAAGGCCAATATAATTTGTAGACTGTTGTTAAATAATTTTGTCTCTATTTAACATGTTTCCTTTTTATTGCTGGCAAGGAAATCTACATGCAATACATTGCATTGCATACAATTGAACTGTAGTTAACTGTATCTAAATTAACACATGCACATAAATATTGGCTAGTTTGCATGTGGTACAAATGAGAACAACTAGTTGTCAATGATGCTAATCAACCCTGATGCTACTTGGGAGCAATGGAATGTAGTCACTGGAATTTCAAATATTGCTGGAATAAGATTTCCAGTTTAGCACTAGAAATGAATCCATAGTTTTGCATTTTTCTGTTGATTGAGCATTTGCGATTGAGCAAATTATTGCATTTAACAGTTTATGCATGAAGATAACTTGATGAACAATATTTAGTTCATTCTAGTCCGACAGTCAGAATGGTGTTTTCAGTGGTATTGGCCCTGTAAAGTGTCAGCACTCTTAGCTCTAGCCTACCTACACTAGGTCGAACATAACATAGACGCATGTGCATACGGTTCTTCCATCATTGCTTTTATCGTTGACATTTTCATTTTTTATTTCTGTTTTGAGAAAGCATGGCAGGCTACTTGGGCCTTAGCAACCAGCATCTGGGGGAAAGGTGCCACAGCATGTCAATTCTGCCGAGTCATGTTGTTAGCCTCCTAAGGAATATTGCATTGTTTCATACATCCACCACCAATTTCTTTTTATAGTGTATTTTACTGGTCCAGACAAGTTTAGTAGTACTGTCTAGAACTAAAACATGTTATCATGTTAGTCGCGATAGCAAACAAACATTCAGGAATCACTGGAACAAAGATCAGCAGAAACTCGAAGAAACGGGATAGAGCATGTGTGCGTGTATTTGTTTATCTGTGCCTGGTGAGTCATTTCAGATTTTTGTGTGAAATATCACACAAAAATAAAAAAAAATTTGAGCGATGATAGTGGAGAGCAAGTCAAATGGAGGTATGCAATGCTTGGTAAATGAATCAAAATTGAGATACAACAAATGTTCTAAGTATTGTAGATATGTACATTTGTTGACTTTAAACTTGCATTGTCATAATAATGTGTATGTCAGGGCTCTGACATACACTTTATGTTTAGACTTATGTTTATGGATATAAGAAAATGCATCTTAATTATTTCATTAGCACTTTTCCATTTGGGATGATTTACTGCATTCATTGCATTTGACAACGAAATGGGATGATATTAAGATTGTAATTAGGGGACAAAATGCACAATTTGGTTTGTCTGAGGAGTTACAATGTTTGTATGTACTTTTTTTTACGGTATTGTAACTCTTTTTTTTCTGCGTAGACTTGTTTGTTCTCAAATAAAATGTAATTCCTTCATTATTAATACTATTTTTAAGAATTATATTTATCTCAACCACTGTGTATCAAAACAGTTAAAGGCACCTCAAAAACTTTGTTGAGGTGCCGTTAACTATTTGATAGAGGTCTGGTGTCCGTGTTGACCATCCAGTGGTTTAAAATGTGCTGCTTCCAGTCCAGACCATGCAGCGGATTTGTTCCTTTAAATAGAAGCAACAGGGGGGATTATATCTCCTCTGTGAGTTGAAGCAGGTCCATATGAACCGTCTGCCCTCTATTGGTCTATTGTTCAGCTCCAGCAGCCTCCTCCTTCAGTGATGTCACAGCATTCCCGAGAGGGGATAAATGAGTTAGTGTTAGGGCAGATGAGCACTATCGTGAATGCTGGGGATTGTGGGCCGAAGGGCACAAGTATAGAAGTAAGATTGTGCAAATGCACTCGCCAGACTAGCTGCTCCCTCCATGAGTAGCAGAGTGATTATTGCCTTCTAATTTAATAAAATAGTTTATGCACCACCTTCAGGATAAAGCAGTGTTTCCAGTTAGGCCCCCATATTGTGAACTGCATCCCGTTTGAGTTCAATAATCTTTCAGCGTGAGCAAGAGAAGTGTTCTGTGTTGCTTGATCTGTGAATCAAACCAGTATTTCCAGTGTCGTTGCAAGGTGATGGATTTGATCAGGAGAGGTGATATTTAGCAATTCCAAGTACGTCATGTTATGACATGTCATGTCTCATGTATAGGCTGTGTGCATGTGGTTGCTTACCGTGAATTATTTGCATACTGATTTATTTAGACCAGGCCCCTTGTTTAATTTCTCCTCAGGTTGTTTTTATTTTTACATTTATTTATTCTGTGATACAAATGGCAAACTCTTTAAAATACTCAATAATAAGTTTAGTTTTTGTCATTTGTCCCCCTTTCCAGATCTTCAGTATGCTGCAGTGAGTGATGCACTGTGTGTTTCTATTCATTATGGGCATTTCTGGAGCCCAAGCGTGCGCTGACTCGGGCAGCTGTCCCACTGAGCAGAGCAATGGCACCAAGGACTACTGCTACTCTGCCCGGATCCGCAGTACTGTGCTTCAGGGCTTGCCTTTTGGAGGAGTGCCAACTGTCCTCGCCCTAGACTTCATGTGCTTTCTGGTGAGCTCCTCTGGCATTATGGGTCACAATCAGATTCTTGGTTGTCTTCATGGTCGACTGGTCAATCTCAAATAACATCTCATTCATTCTAAACAACTTGACCACAATGTGAAATAACGCCTTGTTCTGTATTGTATTACTATGTTTTAGACAAAACAAGTAATTTAAATATGTATGTTTTCTGTTCATATACATAATTACTATTAATAGTAATTTTGTGCTATATTACATTATTTTACTGTATGTGTACAGTGTTGAAATAGCTAAATAAATTAAACAAAATAGTAACCGCAGCCAACCCAGGAGACCACAGCTAATAATAGGCTAAATGGCCCCACAGCGACATCACAGCAGGCTGGGGCATTATGGGAGTGTTTTTCTGTTTTCCAGAGGAGAGCATTCACACTGAACCATGTTGTTCAGACTTTAAATGTCTCTATATGCCTTTCTACCGCTAGATGTCTCACTAATAGCACTTTCATCTCAGACCAAAACAAATGCTTCATGGGCCACACACACACTCTTAACACGCAGGAGCGGCCAGCCCGGCTATGAAAACAACAAACAGAGGAGCTCAGATTGCAACACACACAGAGGAAGTGTGATGTCATTCTATGCTAAGAATGCAATTACCCCTATGAACACTAGCTTTACATAGAAAATGGTTGGTTTGTTATATATATGAACCAGGCAAGTACCACCACAATGAAACAAATACGACTTTCAGAGCCAGTTGCTGTAATGAAATGCCAAGCATGCTGTCATGGTTTAAGTTACTGAGCATGTGGTCATTCCTCCTTAGGCTTTGTACTATTGAGCAAAAAGTGATTTTGACAATAATGTGTCTCTTCCAGGGGCTGCTGTTTGTGTTCTCCATCTTGCGGAAGCTGGCCTGGGACTATGGGCGCCTCGCGTTGGTGAATGATGCAGACAGGTACTCAAGTATCTCAGGTTTTTCGACCAAATCCAAATTTCTGTTATTACATCGATATCAAGCAGGAACATTTTACTTCTTGACACTATCATTCCTCATGGGTCCTCAAGTTAAATATTTGCTTAGTTGTAGGATTCAGACTGGAAAGTCACGGTCAGCATTTCCTTGGTAACTTGCTGCATCTGTCAAGAGTTGAGTCTACAGTAGACTCATGGGCAAAGCTGTAATTGGAGAATCAAATGCAATATCTGAATAAGAACCTGCTTTTCCCCTTAATTTTCAAGGCAAGATCTGAGACACGTTTTATGTCTTAGAGACTCACTGTAGCTCCCCTGTTTATGATCTGATGTACACAGGCAACTTATTGAGTTGTTTCTGTGCAAAGCTCAAGGGTGAACAGTCAAATGAAGTGGAAAAGCCATACCTTTGCTATGATAGCAGCAAGAATGCGGTCTGTCCTAGGGACTTTTACATATTGCTTTACATTAATCCTATATGTCAGGAAAGCGGCCAGGCGGTAGGTACATTGAATGCTGTTGTCAGCCACTTTGACTCTGAAGACCATTAGCTGCATGACTCCACTGTGCTCCATTACTACATCCCCTTTTTGTGTTTGTACAATGCTGCTGCCTCAGTATTTATGCGGCTGCATATGTCTGAGGAGAATTGCAGGCAGAGTGTTTGAAAAGAACACTTCAGTCTGCTGTCATGACACAACCATGGCCCTGGCTTTAGTGCCTATAAAATGGCCCACGATTCTTTGAACTGCCAGATTAGCTATTTCCACCTCATATGTATTAAAGTCATAGTCAGCTATTGCGAGCTAATTGTAAGCGAATACACCTTTTGTCAAATTGATCAAATATCTCCTTGCATTTCGCTAGCTGAAAAGATATTCAGATACTTCTTCAGAACCCTGACTCCGTAAATAGTCAAATAAACAAAGTGGCGAACACCACTCACAAAAAAGCCATAGTACTACGCTTTGCTTCACAATGCATTTCAATGTGTGAGGTGGGGCTGCGGAGGGATATTGTTTTGATTTGAGCTGGAAGTTAGCAAGCGTTCATGAGAATGATTGTCGTTAATTGTGAATATAGAACATGGATGCCAAAATACCTCTGTCTTTAGTGGTGAACAGCATCGGTAGGCCAAGCTGACTTTAATACTTTTGTTTCTCTCTGTTGACCAGAAGAATGGATCAGCGCTACAGCCGCCTGGACGATCGGGAATAGTATGTTCTTCTCCCGTGTCAAAGCGCCATAACCGCTGTTTGTGTCTGCTCTTCTCCTCAGTGCTCTAACTCTATTCTCCTCTACTCTGCCTAGGCCATCGTGGGTTTAAGCGTTCTCACTGTCGGTGATGTCACACTGTTCATGTTCTGTTTCCCCCTCTCCTCTCCTTCAGGCCTATACCAATGCCAGGCCCCTTCTAATCATTCTCTCCATCCTTATCATCACACTGCTCTACTTTGCTATTGAGTTTCTTTCCATCCTAATCAGATCTGTATGTGCTAATCCGTGTTGACCTCTTTGTCATGTCTGGCCTCGTGTGTGTGCGTAGGTGTGTGTATGCGTGCGTGCACCGCACCAGCCACACAGGCAGGTAATGCTCCCCTGACCTAGTGTTTAGCTAGACACAGGCCCTGACACTGGCTGCGTTTACATGGACCCTATTATTCCAATTGGAATCGAGTTTAAAGCCCAAGAAAATGCTCCATATAAACACCTCAATCGGAAAAGAAAAGCCCAACCCGATTGAAGTTTAATTCCGAAGCAGAGGGGTAGAGTAACCTGATTGAAAGAAGAATTATACCATTAAACGGTTAAAGACGACTACTTCCTTGGTGCGTTTTTCTGCGCATGCCCATCTTGCTACTGTTGTTCTGCCCAGCCACTAGCCTACAACGTCTGGACAAAACAATTGTGACACGCGCAAATAAGTGAATGCAAGTTTGTACGGTGACTTCTTCTGGAGCTGTAGGCTAAACAGCTCCACCAGTCACACAAATAGCCTCACTCTCCCAACGTGCCTACAGCTAGATGCTAGCCGGTTTGAGTCTTTTTGCTAGCGGGACATGTTACACTACCGAGCCATAATGTGTCCATGTTTAACATAAATTCCGATAACTTGAGACGCAGCATGTAAACGCCAGACCCAATCAGATGGCGTACCATGTAGACTGGTAACCCGAAATCTTCAAATGGAAAGATTCCTTTCGGAAAGTCAAAAACCATAAAGTGTCCATGTAAACCCAGCTGCTGTGTAGCACTGTGTCTTGACTAGAGCTGTGCTCGGCTGACTCAGCACTCCAGGAGTGTGGAAGAGGAAGCAGGCTTGTGTGGTTTTGAAGTCAAACTGTAGACTGCCCTCTGCTTGTTACGTCAGGGTTAATTTATAGGGGCCTGGGTCAACCGTGTATGTCATTTAGCTTATGTTCCACTCATGCTTTTCATTTAAGTAGAAATATGCAATACCTGCCTCCACCATCTTGGGACAGTACAATCAAAGTTGTTGTATATAATCATTATCTTTTCTGAATGTAGTAGTGTCATAGCCCCCTCCAGTCATGTCTTGACTACTGTCCTTCCACGTTCTTTAGAGCTCAGATCGTGTTTGTCTCCTCCTACCTCTGTTTGACAGCTTATCCTCAGATAGCAGCGTTGCTCTCAACCTGTGCAAGCTAGCTACATTCCTGTGTTAACCCAGCAACTCTCTTGACGCAGTACTGCATGGAATGGAACTGTAGAGGTTCTGTCCTGTTCCTGCTGAATCTGCTGTCAACCCCCAATTAACAAGAAGGATTATCTACTGGCCATTTCAGAGCATACTCGTGTGTGCATTTGTGTGTGTGTGTGTGTCTTGCATTATCTCAGCTGAAGCTACGGAGACACAGACAGTGCTATTAACATTCCCTTTCTCACTTATAATACAGTATTACTGTTGGGTTACTTCTTATAAGCGTTATGCATTAATGTGTTTATACAGCGTGGCATCTGCCATGACTACGTCAGATCCCCACGAACGCTACGAGCGTCTCACCTCAGTCTCTAGTTCCGTGGACTTTGAGCAGCGAGACACCGTAAGCGAGAACCTTCCATCCACAGGCACTTTGTTTTAAATCAGCATTCCGTGCCCTGCATTTATTTCAGTGCCACCTCTTGTGTTTTAGGGCTTCTGTTCCTGGCTAACGGCTATCTTCCGCATCAAGTGAGTCATACTGACATATATTGGATTAGTACGGCTATTATAATGGTTTTTCACAAGGCCTTGAAAAATGTCATCTGCAGTCTACTAAGTATTTTTCCCCAAATCAGTCTCTAAATCTGCATTCAGACCGCCGACGTGTTCAGCTCGCAAAGAGGCACATTTCAGTTAATTTCGAAAGGACGCCAGCATTTCTCTGCGACAACGGGCGGAGCTATGCTTGGCGACAATGTCGCCCAGCAACAGCTCAGTTGAGAACTTTTCAACTTCATGCTAATTTCCAGCGAGTTGTTGGTGACGGAGTTCAGCAACTTCCAATGGCAGGACAGATGTTCTGCATCTTCTTTTGGATAGCTATCTTAATTTCCCTCACTGTTAACTGTTTTAGTTTGATTTGACACATTTTACTGTAGACCTCACGCCTGGCGGCTTTGACACTAGAGGGCTTGGCGACAGCTCATCAGTGATTGAGTGACTTGCGAGATGAATACGTTGGTGGTGTGAATGCAGGGTTACAGCTTGTATTATATAGTTGTACACTGTTTCCGCTTTAACAGTTTTATGAGCTATGAATGAGGCTCCAGTGAATAATACTATCAGACATGCATAAGATGTAATAAAATGTTGCATAATTAAACAAATGAATGTATAGTAGTGTCATGCGTGCGTGTGACAAGATGTTGCTGAGCGCTTTCCCTGGGCGTTTTCCCCGTAGAGATGATGAGATAAGGGAGAAGTGTGGTGAGGACGCGGTGCATTACCTGTCTTTCCAGCGCCACATCATCGGCCTGCTAGTCGTGGTTGGCGTGCTGTCTGTGGGCATCGTCCTACCTGTTAACTTCTCTGGAAACTTACTTGGTGAGTTGTGTTTTATCACCGTTCTCTATGACTTGGATCAAAGTGACTTGCTAGTGCCAATGCTCTGGATGGTATAGTTTAAATAGGGATACTGTATGTAAATTAATTTAGTGCACTGTTAGAAATCACAAGGATGAGTTTAAAACGTGACGATAGTCCTCGGTGAGATTATTTTTATGTAATGTCCTTGTTTAATGCTGGTCAAATGATGGCTAAGCCTATTCTCATCTCATTGGAATGGTGTTGAGTTTGGTGTTGTAATTTTTAAATTCAAAATGTGCTTCACGTTATAAACAAAACCTATCTTACTCCTTATCTTGTCAACAGAAAATGATCCCTACAGCTTTGGACGAGCTACTATAGCAAATTTAGACGCTAGGTAAGTAATTTCCAGGTCTTTCCTTTGTATTGCATATATAAAGTATATTCTAATATGGCTAGTGCTAAACATAGCAGTAAACATTTGTGTCCGTTACTGGTATGAATAACCCTCCGGTGTGTTCCCTAGCAATCCTCTGCTATGGCTCCACACCACCTTTGCTTTCTTCTACCTGTTACTGACAGTGTACAGCATGCGCCGGCACACGTCCAAGATGCACTACAGAGAGGATGACCTGGTGAGTCCCCACAGAGACCCGAAATGCCTCTTCTCTGGGCAAAATCTGCTAAAAACACACCTCTTTACCAAGGCATTCAACCTAGAATGACCTTTTTTGTTCTATTGTTTGCTGTGTCTCTGTAGTTTAGTGTAAAGCGTCCTTGGGTCCCGTGAAAGGCGCTATTAAAATATAAGTTGTTATTGTTGTTATTAGTATTATTATTATTATTATTATTATTATTATTATTATTGAGTGGCTTTTCCTTCAGCACACGCGACCAAAGTTGCCAAAATGTCGCTAAAATGTGTCTCTTGGTAAGCAATGCTATGTCTTCATCTCTTTATAGGTGAAACGCACTTTATTTGTCAATGGAATCTCCAAATACGCAGAGGAAGATGAAATAAAGAAGCACTTTGAGTAAGCTCCGTATCTGTGTCCCTCTCACTGGTTTTATCTGCGTGGTGTACAGTGCTGTCTTGACATGTGCAGATTGTGTAATAACTATATTGGTCTCTATGACGGCCATGGCTCTTCTCGTCTCAAGCTGTCATGTGGTGGGGGTCGCACAATGGCAGTCCCATATTTATAATTGTCCCTAATAGAAGCCAGATGAGCTGTATTATGTGAGTCATGCGTCGGAATAGTTTGAACGGGGTGGTTTGTTCTATTGCTGCTTAGCCAAAGAGCATTGGGCCAGTTTTTACCACTGCGGTCTTCACACTGCTCCAACTGGATTGGCTTTTGTTCTCAAAGCCAGCAGAGCATTTGACTGTTTGTCTTGTGCCGTACACTACACGATAGATGTAGCACTGGTTTGTAGTGTACACATACTTGCCATCACTGTGATTCGTGTTGAAACATGGAATTATATCTCTGTCTCTTTCTAGGCATGCATATGAGCACTGTAGTGTGCTGGATGCTCGAATCTGTTACAATGTGGCCAGGTTGATGCAGCTGAACTCTGAAAGGTGTGCATGTGTGCGCTAATTAACACACATCTGTCATTCTGCAATGAAATCAGGATCACATTCAGCTGTCAGTAGGCTACTGTATGAGTGACAGCTGCTGATCTGTGTGCAGGAAAAAGACAGAGCGTAGCAAGAAGTTCTATAATGACCTGAAAGCCAAGGAACATGTGGACACCATGATCAACCCCAAGCCCTGTGGACACCTCTGCTGCTGTATCGTCAAAGGCTGTGAGCAGGTGAAACTGACAGACCCGGTTGTAAAGCACCAATCTTGTGTCAGAGCTGATAATGATAGTGTATTACTGATAAGAAAGGCATATACCTACACATTTCTATACTGTTCAGTGGCCCCACTCTGGTGGGGTTGCAGGGAATATTCTGATATGGAACTTTCTTTGTGAATTTATGGGGAAATACATCCATGCATATCTTTTATTATTATTTTACATATACGTGTATGAGTATGTATGGTTCTAGGAACTTTTAGAATCCATGTTTGTCTGTTGTCTGTGTCATGATGAACTGCGATGATGATTCTTTCGCTGCAAAACGAATCTACCTTTGGGTATTAATAAACTAACCTAACCTTGATTTGGTGTTCCTGTCCTTCACAGGAAGAGGCTGTAGGCTACTATACCAAGATGGAAGCTGACCTGAAGGAGGAATACAGGAAAGAGAGAGACAAGGTCAACGGCAAACCATTGGGAATGGCCTTTGTCACCTTTCAGAATGAGGCTATGACTGCTATGTGAGTGGGTTTTGTGGGTTTTGTGTGTTCTCAACATCTTTGGCTTTTGACCCATTGGAACCACTGCCTTACTTGACTGTACGTCCCTACTCAGAATCTTAAAGGATTTTAATGCTTGCAAGTGTCATGGCTGTCAATGTCGCCGGGAACCCAAGAACTCTCCGTTCAGCAACGGACTCCACACCTACAACTGGACAGTTAGCTATGCCCCCGATCCACAAAATGTCTACTGGTAAGAGCACTGCAACTCAATAATCATAGGGTAAAACCACTGTATACTGGCAAATGATTATAGTTATAAAAATTGCTTAGTTGATATTCAGCTTTCTGACATTTAGTTTAGAAACCATGCCCTCTGAACAATTCTCTAATGTAATAGCCGTACATAACCACATCTAACCATAACTTAAAGCTATAGTCAGTCATCCTTGCTAACTTTAAGCTCAAATCAAACAGTATTGCTCCGCGGTCTTCCGCAGGGCTACATCACACATCAAAATGCATTGTGAAGCAAAGCGTAGTGCTACAGCTTTGTTGATACAAGTGGTTTGTTTATGTTACTATTTACGGTGGCAGGGCTGTTTAGAAGTTTCAAATACTTTTTTCAACACGCACAGAGAAAGGTAAGCTAGTGAAATGAGAGGAGATATTTGTTGAATCTGACAGTGTATTAGCTTACATTTGGCTTGCAATAGCTGACTTTACCTTTAACTGTTAACTAAAATAACCATTGCTATAGTATGACATTACTGTTGCACCACAAATGCACTGTAAACGTTAGGTTGAGGAGTACTGAGATTTCAGCCTGCTGTGAAGGGAAATTCTGTCTTCAGAGGATGAGCCAGCTCGTGAGCGTTGGTGTCCGTTTACTGGACAGCTGTGTCCATAACAGTGGGCTCAGTGTCAGACTAACTGCTACAACATCTTCTTCCCACAGGGAGCATCTGTCAGTGGGAGGAGCGAAGTGGTGGCTGCGATGCTTCATCATCAACTGTGTCCTGTTTATCCTCCTCTTCTTCCTCACCACCCCGGCTATCATCATCTCCACCATGGACAAGTTCAATGTCACCAAACCTGTGGAGTACCTAAATGTAAATCAGTTTACTTCTATGATATGGCTTTCTTCCTATGTCTTTATAGAAATGGGAAGTTAGGTCATATAGTTCATGGTAGGTTATTCAGAGAACAACTACAATTAGTTTCTCCTCCATTGTTGTCACAACACGCCGGTCCGCCGTGCCCCCGCATGCCTCTCTGTTGTCATATGAGCATCACGCAAGCTTTCATGGTGGTTGAACTCTCGCTTCATGCTCTGTGAACTTGGGCATTGGCTTTTTTTGTTCGTTCGTGCGTCCCGTGAAGTGAAATTAGAAATCGGACATCGACATAATCTTTCCTAGCAATTTGGACACGTTTTGTGCGCTACAGCGTCTAGCGTTATCTTGTGCATCTGTACATCTAAAACACAACAAGCTACAGCAGTGAAGCACAAACTCTTACTTTGTTATCCATGAAATGTTGTTCAACCCACATCCCGGCTCTGTTTTGTAACCTCTCTTAAGTCCACTTCTGTTTACATTAATTCAATGTAAAGTAAACGTTAACCTAAGTTATAGTTAGGCTTAGTAAACCTAACTTTAATCCTGAATTTAGCTGGATTGTTACCCTTAGCATAGCTGTACCATACTTTAACCCAAAAGCACATTACATACAGCATTTTGCATAATGTCTACTACAACATCGATATATAATTTAATCACCCAACAATGTTCCTAGAGGTAGAGAGAAGAAGTAAGACAGTTGAGTTAGCATTGAGTGCTAGTAGGAGGTGGAGATATCGCTAGTTGAGGTATCGAGGTAGATTGTGAAGAGGTAATGAGTCTCTTATGCCAGGTTCACACTACATTATTTTAGCCCAGTTTTCAGCTCGTCGACAAGTTTTCCACAGCTCGCTCCTGTGAGCGGCGATCGTGTAGTGTAGTTGCTTACAACGCGAGCTTAGAGTGTCTGCAACATGCCGGCGATGTGTTGCAAGGCCCGACTATTTAGCAGGTTAAATGTCTGGACCTGTTGGTGAGTCAAAATCCTGTAGTATGATTGGTGTTGTGATTGGTAATGACAGCAGCAACGACCTACAGCCAATGAGAGTGCAATACAAGGGCGCGATGAATAAGGGGGAGGTGCAAAGCCTTTGTAATAATTTGAGCTGCTTGAAGAAACGCGCAAAGATACTGGAATAATTATCTCTCTGAAACACGTATCCCTTGTCAATAACGTTTCAAAATTGATTCATATGATGTTAAACAATTCTAACCACACAAGTGGTTTGAAATATTGTGATTTAAATAATAGTTTGTTAAATGTACCGTTCCATGTTAACGAGGTGCAAACGCTACTACGGAGGGATATGCCTATATTGCGTATTGTTTGAGATATGCCTATGCCTATATGCTTGTGGTGAAACAAGCTCCAGTTTGACTTTGTCGGGTGAAACATCTTGTAGTGTGTGACCCCCTGTCGCCAATCAGTCACGTACTCACATGACTCACACAACGACGTCAAGACACCCGATTACAAGATAGTCGTGTAGTGTGTGCTGCACATCCATCTGACGACTTTAAAAGTTCTCTTCCTCGCTGTAACCTAACGCTGCTAGGTCACAGTGAAGCAGACTAGAGAGGAGACATTTCTACCCATTTAATGGCAAATGTCATCCTCCATTGTCACATTATACACAAAATTGTAATGATGCAAATGCACTGGCGTTCTATTTCTGGTAGCAGGGGCCACCTGTAACATGTTTAGAACTATAAATGCATGATCAATAGTTTTATTTTGGTCTAATGTAGTGATTAATACTATAATTATTGGTTCTCTGTCCTACAGAATCCCATTATCACCCAGTTTTTTCCCACCCTCCTGCTGTGGTCTTTCTCTGCCCTCCTTCCAACCATAGTCTACTACTCGGCTTTCTTTGAAGCCCATTGGACCAGGTAGGTTTCACACAGTCTCTTGAAAGATGGTAAATACTGTATTTATGAACATAACTTTATTATTTTATTAACCTACAGGTCGGGAGAGAACCGGACTACCATGCATAAATGCTACACTTTCTTAATATTCATGGTTCTGTTGCTGCCCTCCCTGGGTCTTAGCAGGTATAGCACACTTTTGTTTTCAGCTTGGTCATGATATTGAAATGTAAAGAGAGCTTTTCGATCTCTGCCTCAAAAAGTTAATAATTTTCTTTAAAGCTACTCTATTTAGCATCCTATATCCCTCGTTTCACCATTAGATGGCAGCACATGCATGTAAACAATCACGCCAACCCCTCCCCGTTCTCCTGATAGACAAGGTTGAGTAAGACTGTTGTCAATATTTTGAGTACTTCTAATTAGCACTACTGTAATACGAACCTCGCAGGGTTGAAACCCTGTTGTTCCATATTTTTTGCTTTTAGTAATAAATAACTTTAGGGCTTGTTATACATGTATTCTACACAGTCCATAGGCTACTCTTAATATGTCTGCATCATTTTGTATTCAATAGTGTAAATATGAAATGCATCATATGAATAACTCAAAGCCACACTGATGTAAAGTAGGTTATGTTTATTTCATGCCAATCAGAGGGGGGGGTTTGTAAGCTGTCATCGCCACTCTCGATCGCCCCTCATAAATCTAATGTTGCCTAACTGAAATGATCTGTAGGTTGGTATCTATTTTCTATTGCTAAAGTTAACAATTTATGCAATTTACTTTGAGACATGCAAAATGATGACGCTTGCAAAACTTACTGATGGAAGGAGTACGCGATACGTCTCCTGCTGTACAGTATATGGGTGGAACTTTTAACGGTGTCGAGGCAAATAGATCTTCTTATTTTTCAAAGCTGAAACACAAAACACAAACCATATGATTGCACGGTGACCGTGCAAATTGACCGTGAAAGTTGCAAGGGGCAACAGAAGTGAGAGCATACTCCCGCTAAAGACCTTTACTATGCATGTGTCGTCTTTTACATGATGTAGTTTTGAGGCTTACGGTAGCATGTACAGTCCAACACAGAAAAAAAGAACATAATTATATTTCACTACAGAGTTTGAAATAGTAATATTTCTGATAGGCTACTGCAATACTTATAATCATGTTTGCTAATTATTGGCTTCAAAAAACACAATAAAACAATAGGCTACTCACAGTATGTAGAAGTAGGCTAACTGTGACAAGATTAGGGTCCTATTTCATCTTTTAGAGCTCTCGAATCTTTTTCCATATTGATCATTGTTTTGCTTTTTTCAAAATTTTCCTTGTGCCCATATTATACCCAAAGCATGAGGAATACTTTGTTTTACTTCACAAACTTGACGAAGAAATGTTAGGTGCTTCACATCGGGGTCCGCCATTATTCAGATTATCTGATGGTGTGCTGAATACGCTGCAGACTCTGTGCTCATTCGCTCTGATCCACATCTACCAAAGTAGGCAGAACTTCCAAATGCGGTCCGTACTCAGCAACAACAACTGTAAATGGCTATATAAATCAATATAAATAAATATGTTTAAACATTGTAGAATGTGGAAATCTTAGGTAGTGCAGGCTGGTGTGTTTCGCTTCTGTTTCTAAGTCACATTTCTGTCTTTACAGTCTGGATGTGTTCTTCCGCTGGCTCTTTGACAAAGGATTCCTAGCTCAAGCTAAAGTGAGATTTGAGTAAGTGCCATGTCTTCACAACCCTCTTGCCTGGGATGGACCATTGCATAGAATGCCACACAATGCATATGAATACATCTTCTTTTGTGGTATTATATTCTTGAGCTCAATGAATGATTTGAACTCCCAATGCAAAAAAAAAAAAACTGTGGTTACAATTCACAAGTTCTAAATTACAAAATACAAGTTACACTTGGCTAATACATTTTAGGTAACACTAAATAAATAAATGCACATAATTATAAATGTGTCTTTGAAATAATACTGTATTGATTAATTTGAGACTATTAACAGTACTCCAGGTCTGAAACCAATAAAGACACCAGTCATTATGTACAAATACATGTTCTTATAGACTAGGTAATAAATCACAATAAATCTCCTCCTTTTGTAGGTGTGTGTTCCTTCCTGACAATGGAGCATTCTTTGTGAACTATGTTATTGCTTCAGCATTCATCGGTACCGCCATGGACCTACTGAGAATCCCTGGTCTTCTCATGTACATGATCCGCTTGTGTATGGCTCGCTCTGCCGCAGAGCGAAGGAATGTCAAGAGGGTAGGTAAACAGTTTAAACACGTTTAATGCTTCTGGCTCCCTTTTTCTGTAGGAAATATTACAATAAGGCTGCTGACAAATTAATATTGTGCACAGAAGCCTCTGGAGCCCAATGTTTACTAGTGTCTGTCTGAAAAACAGAACTAATGGTTGTCTGTACAAAGTGTACAGTGTGAACGCTGTCTAAGGACATTTTGTGAAGCTGATTCATTGATAATTACTAGGGTGTTTGTTTTTCCTAAATGATTTGCCACGGGGTAGTGAATAATGTTTGTTATTAGTTTTACATAAATAGCAGTACTTCTATTGTGGTTGTACCGCCACTTTAGTAAAACACAGACCTACATTATTCTCTTCTTGATTAAACAGAAAACATTTATTGAAATACTGGATATCAATAGCCACTGGCAAATCCGGTTGTCAGTTTAATTATTCAACATGTGTAAAAAGAAAATGTATATATCTCCTTACATAAATAATATGAACCCTATTTGCTTATTGCATGTGTCATAGTAGGATGAACACAGCTGCCCATTTGAATGAGATATTTTACTTTGTGTCAGGGGATAGAACACATTTTCATATCACAGTAATGCCAAATGACACGCAGATGCTGCCAACTGGAAATAATGTTGCCGTTACCATGGCATTGGTATTAAATTGCTAATGTGCCCTTGCCACCGATCTCCCCCCACCTCTCATTCTTCTGTGGATGTTTCTAGAAATAAAGACCAGTGAGTCCAACCGCCGTACCTAATGATCCTGCCCATGTGTTCCTCCACAGCATCAAGCCTATGAGTTCCAGTTTGGGGCCGCCTACGCGTGGATGATGTGTGTGTTTACCGTCGTCATGACGTACAGCATTATTTGCCCCATCATTGTCCCTTTTGGTGAGCTCCAGTTCTTCATTTCCACAGAGACCGACTCCTGTATTTCAAGTGTTAATGTAAACCGCCTTCTGATGGAAGGGAACACATAGTGATTCTATTCCCTTAATAGGATTAGTCCCTCTGATGTAGTGTCTTGTGCCCATGTCCCGCTCAGGACTGATGTACATGTTGCTGAAGCACTTAGCGGACCGCTACAACATGTACTACGCCTACCTGCCTTCCAAACTGGACAAGAAGATTCATTCAGGGGCGGTCAACCAAGTGGTGGCTGCCCCCATTCTATGTCTGTTCTGGCTGCTTTTCTTTTCCACTGTTCGCACAAGTAAGGAGAGGGCTCCACCTACAGGCCACTCGTGTCCTAGCATGTCATTGTTGTGAAATGTCTTCTTTGCCCTTTGGGTTTGATGTATCCAGATGCACATAATTATACAACTCATGGCCCTCTTTTTTCCACCAAGGTTTTACAGCGCCAACTTCCATGTTCACGTTCGTGGTGCTGATCATCACAATTATCATCTGTCTCTCCCATGTGTGCTTTGGGCATTTTAAATATCTCAGTGCGCACAACTACAAGGTAATCCTTTGGTGTCAGCATCGACATTCACCAGGCCCATTGTCCTGCATTGACAATGCAGAAGGCCCGCTCGATACTCATCAACTCATCCAATGTGTGTACTGCTGTCTCTCCCAGATTGACACTGATGTCACAGACGGCCTGGAGAGTGGGCCTGCAGAACGTACCTCGCCCTCCACCAGATCAGCCGTATGTATCATAAGGCAGAGGTTGTCGATCTATGTGTGTTGGTCGGGAGCTAGGAAAACCTCTTTTGCATAGATGTGTTATGTATAGTAGTGGTTCATGCGCCCCCACATGTATAACCACCGTCAATAATAAAATGCTTCCATTGTCAAATTGAGGGTAGAATGTATGTATGTATGTAAGAGAGAGAGAGAGAGCTGGTTCCCAACGTGCATTTCAGACACTGAGGTGCCATTTGTTCCCTATCCCTGCCAGCAGACGTACATTGCTCAGGTGCTGCAAGACCCCAATTCAGACGAAGTGGGCTCTGGCAGCAGCGAAGAGGATGGCCAGGGGTCCTCGCAGGACGAGGAAATAATCAACGTAGGAAACGGCCTGAACGAGGACTTTCAGTCCGGTGAAGACAGCCTCATCGATAACGAAGTGCGACACTGATGCTACCTTGGAACTGAGGCTTCTGAAACGCACTGTATAGGTGAAATCAACTTGGGAGTCCAACAGACAGTTCTACGTGGCATCTCAGCCTCCCATGTTGAGGGACTCGACACTAATGTAGGCACACTATCTACTAAGGATTTCATGGGAGTTGCTTAACGGGACTCATTACATCATCAACGGCTTATGTAAAACTGCAGAGGGAATGTACTTCGATGACACAGTGAGGCCAGCAACATCCTTATTGTCCTAACACAACACAAGCGCACTCCAAATACACTACACACGGACTTACCCAGGACGTTTCCTATTTTGCCTGGTCATGTATGGGGGACTGTTTTTTTTCAATATATACTTAACATTGTTGCACTTGAAAAAGATCTCTGGGTCCATGCCCCTTACGGAATGCTGTGGCACATATTGCGCCTCTCCATTGAACTTGTAGTATTGGTCTATGTTTATGGTATGGCTCACCTTGCAATTGTCATTATCCCCAGTGGTCTGCAAGAGAGAATAGATGTGGAGGAGGTCATCTACAAATTGGTCTTTAACCCTGTGTAAGGGTTATATAGCTAACTTGCTACTAACGCCTAATGCTTTGAACACTGCACATCTTAAAAAACAGATTTGTAAAATTAGCCCTATTTTTATTTTTTATTAGATATTTTTATTTTCCGGCATGGAATTTGAAATGCTTTAAACACCTATGAAATGTGGACAGAGAAAGTTTGCCTTTTGGCTCTCTGTAACTTGTGATTGAACAATTGTTTTCGGTAATCAGGCCTTTGTCAAGACTGTGCTCCTGTTCTAGTCTTCCGGAGGGTGAAACTCTTACACTGCCTCCAAAAGAGGACTTGGCCCTGGGAGCTGAGGGACTGCCAGCTCTGTGACCCAGTAGACTTGTCTCAGATAGGCCAGCTAAGCTTCCCGGTCGGGTTTCTCATTGTCAGAGCTTCTGTATCTCTGTCATTATAGTTCTCATATGTCCCTTGTTGTCCAGATGTTTACATCTTTGTCTAACAGTTCTGTGGCGTGTTGTTACTGTGGATGAGCAGATGCTGCATTATGGGGAATGGATATTAAGCTATAATTTTATACTTCTTCCAATGGCTAATTTCGATCACTACAGATAGAGATGCATGGTTGATGCTTTATCCTACGACCTGTCCCGCTGACACAGCTTTCTCGATGAATAGTTAGACTTTGTTGCGTGAAAGACACCATCATATGTGCAGCATATTTAACCTCAAAGTACTACCATGATACGTTTCCAAGATGTCATTGAGTGGCAAAGTCCGAACAGTCTTTTCAGACAACGGATCAAAACCAGCCTGCATGCGCTTGAGTCATAAAGTAAACAAGTCCGTGCCTATTGAGAATACTATAGAGGAGAACAATATGGCTTGTGACCAGTCTATTTTAGCATTATTTTGATTGGAGTAATAAATAAAGTACATTCCGTTTGGAGAACCAGTGGCCAGCTTTTTTTGCCCCCTGCCAGAGCATTGTGAGATGTCATTCAGGAAAATCAGACATGTTCTATATTAATGTGCTTTAGTTTCTTAAACCTAATTATTGTTATGCCACAAAGGTAGACTTGAAGTGAAGTCCTTGGGATGTCAGAAAGACTAGTGTCCAGATAAATACATGCATACACTCAAGCATAGCATCTCTCATAATTGCACTATAGTGCCTGCTCAATTATGAACTTACTCAGGGTTAAATCATGCTTGTTACAGTTTGTTTGAGTCATATCTGTTGTATCATTAAGTTGCAGATACTGCTACGTGTATGTATACCCAGTTATATACAAAGATACAATTGATATTAAAGCCCACGCACATGGCTTCGGACTACAGTAAGCTCATCACTACATTCAGTCACAACAGGATCAGTTGTGATTAGATGCTAATGTGAAAGTACTTCTATTTTGCTGCTCAGAGAACCATTGTGGGAAATATGCACTAATTTGACTTTTACTCAAATGATTGACAGAGAAGGTTATAGTCATAATGTGTCCATGGGTAGATTATCCCCTTGTTAAAGATATATTATGGTACTATCGTGTTAAGAGTTTGAAACGGTTGACTCTGGTGCTCTAGTCATGACAAGGGGATTTTTATTTTTATACCGCTTAATTTTTTGTTTTATACCTCTGATATGTATGGATGTATCTGAATGTCCTGCTCTGACAGAGATGCTTAACATACAATGCAGTTTTTTATCCAATGCAGTGTATTTCTTTCTGCAGTCTTAAACACTGAATGTAAATGATTTTCCTGATTTAGAATGACATCTTACCCTACTAATTATGGAATGGTTCATTGGGAATTGAGCATGTAAAATTATTTCTCTCGTCTAGACCATTTTATTTAATGAATGTGATATCCAAGTATTTTCTTCTGGTATCACCATCTTCTCACAATGGTAACATGAACTACACAAAAAAATGTTATGTAATGGAACTATTTGTGCAATTTATTCTACAGTTAAATATGTCTGCACCTCCAAAGGAGTGCTTGATGAATGTGTTTTTTGACTATTTGCTTGTAGTTCTCCAGAGATGGTATAGATTAATTATGCCTTTCTTATTTTGTCTTGCCTCCCAATGGTCTACTGTAGCTACAACACAGTCATCTGTACATTTCCCTCAGTTCTCTGATCAATAAATCAACATTTAATCAATATTGCTGTGTCCGACTTAACAGGCTTTGTCCACATTTGATGTAGGTTATTGCTAGTTTAGTAGCATTGTAAATAGTCGTTCTGCTGCTATTTAACCGGGTTGCGACCTTACTTAGTTATGTTTGCGACCCTGCAATTCACTATCTCTAACACTGGGTGCTGCTTCAGAGGGCGTAATACAAAAAGAGAAACAGAGCTGCGACGTGGACAGCCCAGAATGGCAATCAGTCACATTACAGACTTGCTAGATCAAATCTAATCGGATAAATGAGGACGAGCATGACTTGATTTCTAGACTGAACTAATTCGGAGCATATTCGCTTCCACTCAATAACGAGGAACTTCGCATGTTTAAAAATATCGCCATGGACGGGGGACTAGCTATTGTTTCTATATCAGTCGCAATGTTTATAGGATGTTTTCTGTTGGGATTTATTCCGCTCTTATTCCGTCTCTCTGAGGTAAGAGCGTTTTAAAATCGTACCCTTCGCATTCAGCAGTAGGCTACATTACTTTTTTCCTCTACATTACGGCTGCAGCGCACAGCGTCTACTGAAAGTAGGCTAAATATCAAATACCAGCATGCATTCCTAAACAGTAAAAACAAAAAAATGTATCAATTACGTTTTTGTTTTGTGCTAACTAAATTAACATTTATAATGCGCCAGTCTACATAAAGAATTTGGTTAGACTGTAATTCCACGTCCATTTATACTTTTAACATATATTTTTTAGCGGAGACTACAGTTTGTCACCATCCTGGGGGCAGGACTCCTATGTGGGACAGCGCTGGCCATCATCCTCCCCGAGGGGGTAGACCTGCTGCAAGAGTCGTGGACAGGTTGATTGCACTAGCTGATAGGATACAACTATTACCATTCAACTATTATTCAACTATAACTATTCAATCTATTATCGTCCAACCCCAAATTACTGCCTGACATGGATACTGAATGCCAGCAGTTTAATAATTTATAAAGGAAATGAATAGATGATAGACTACAAAAGGACAGAACACAAATCCATGACAGAGGCGTTTAAGATACCTATTTCATGATAATGTGCATAACATGCCTTCTTATCTGATGTTCTAACCCATTGTTTGTCCCTCTTCATCCTGCTCTGTTGCAGCATTCAATCAGACTGCCAATGACACAGTGGAGCCTACCTTGAAGAGAGGCATTTCTCTTCGCTTCTTCATTGGGTTGGCCCTAGTTAGTGGATTCATGTTCATGTTTTTAGTGGATCAGCTTGGTAGTTACTGGTGCGCCACACACGGCAAGTTATCTCACAAACTCTCGAGCTCCACCTTCTGTGATGATCTGGTTCGATTTGGTCAAAACACTTAAATCGATGATTTATTCACTCCAGGCCCGCAGACTAGTTTAACTAACTCCACCAGCATCACAGCCACTTTGGGACTAGTCATACATGCTGCAGGTATAATACACACTGTGCTCGCGTACACACACACAAACACACACTGTACACATTCTGTGTTTGTCAAAAATATTAAATTGCCACACCTATGTTTGACCTTTCAATATGGCTGTGTAGTCTTGTCTACTTCAGTAGCATGACACATTCTTGTGAAAGCTCAAGAGGAGCATACAGTATGTGGTCATCCACGTGATGCATCATGTGATTGCCATGCTCTTTGCATTTTCACCGGTCTCAAAAGTTGTCATAGTGTAGTCTTGAGTGATGTGTGGAGAAACAATGCATAAAGCAGAAGTGCACATTTACTGGACAGAAGGCTCTGTGTTGTTTTTTAAAATCATAAACACAACGGCAGTGTGATTGAAGTATTCCTTTTTATAAGAGCTGAGAATAAAACAAACACATTGCCCTGATAGTGTGTAAGGAAATACCCTGCCCAAACATGGAACTTTAAAACATTTCTAAAATCGCACCATAGTGGTATCAGCTTGTGCGTCATACTGCATGTGGATTGGTGGCAATACTAACTAAATATCTGGTTCACATACAGCTGATGGATTTGCTCTAGGCGCAGCTATGGCTACACCTCAGGTGACGGTGCAAGTCATAGTATTTTTTGCATTGATTCTGCACAAGGTGAGAGATCCCTTCAGAACACAACAATGAAGCAGTATTGTTCCAATCCAACTGAACGTCTATCTCACCTTAATATTGTATCTCTTAGGCCCCGGCAGCTTTTGGATTGGTCTCCTTTTTGATGCATGCAGGTGTTGACAAAAGACACATACAGGGGCATTTACTGGCTTTCTCTGCGGCTGCACCTATATTTGCCATCAGCACATACTTCATAATAATGGCAGTGAGTTTTTGATGTCAATCAAAATAGCAGATTTGGAAGGTTTATTAGAGTAAAGATTAGATCTCTACATTAGTATTGTTATGCAATCAATCTCTCTCTCTCCCTGTCCCTCTGCAGTCTGGCAGCACATCCCAGAATCGCCTTAGTGCTACGGGTGTGGGGATGCTTTTCTCAGCGGGGACCTTCCTCTATGTGGCTACAGTGCATGTTCTGCCAGAGGTCAGCAGACAGCCACAGTCCCCACAACTCAGCCATGATAATGAGACTGGCAAACAGCACATGGGACTCCTGGAGAGCCTCACTCTTATGCTGGGCTTAGGGCTGCCTGTGCTACTGGCCCTAGCGTTGCATGATGACTGAGGAAGATAACATTTTCAATTTTAGACCGCATCAGCTTTGATGAAATGTGCGTGCGCGCGCACACCTTGTGTATAATACCTGGGATGCTGGCTGCTAAAGGAGGTTACTTCTCTAGTCAATTCTTTTGTGTGTGGATATGATCGCACTGAAGAGACTTTTCCCTTGAGTCAAAGTATTGAAAAGAAACACTGATACAGTAGCTAATCTGATAGCCAGATCATTGTTAACAGTAGCTTGACTTACCATGAACAAACATATTTTTGCCCAAATGGAATACAATAACCTGTTCCTAAACCTTTTATCATATCAAATGAAAATGTTAGTGGAGAAATCTCATCTAAATAAACATGGATGGATTTCATGAAAACAATAAAGTAAGGGATACTGTATTATCCTACTGTATTTTATACTGTATAATACTGATTAGTGGCATACAGAATATTGCTGACAGTAATCAGTATATCCTTTGACATACAGTATGTTTGGTATGGTATGCATTTACAAATATAGTGTAGTTCATCAAGTATATGGAAATGTATAGCCTAGCCTAATTAGCATTACCTGTACCCACAGATATACAGCTGTTACAGTTAATGTAGGCGTCCATTCTCTAATGCATAAAATACATGTTTCTACATATAACTGGATAATTTAAATTATCATTTCATATTTAATGCATTACTTTAGACGTGGTGTCACGTTCTATTTAAAACATTTCAGAGAATAGCATATGTTAAATTAACAGTTCTGTGTATTGAATGCTGTTAATTCTTTAATGAACAGAATAACAATATAAAAGTATGTTTTAATACAAAAACTATCTTATTGCAATTGCTAATGGTAGGTAAGTGTCCAAAATCTGAAATTACGTATATTGGATGCATTTCATGCGGTAAGCGTATGTATTTCGATGAACTCGTGATT
>JAODTR010005889.1:0-10027 GCA_025399935.1 Amblyopsis rosae
CTCTCTCTCTCTCTCTCTCTCTCTCTCTCTCTCTCTCTCTCTCTCAATTCAATTCAAGTTAGCTTTATTAGCATGACTGTTATTACAACAGTATTGCCAAAGCTAGAGGGCAAAACATTTTGTTGTCACACACCAGAGAGAATAGCGGCTTGCGTTGCTCTCTACCAATCCCGTAGAGCACTTTGAGCGATCGGTTGGTTGTAAGAGTGCTATATAAATGCCGTCCATTGTAACTGTACAATGTTTTTAGTTCTGCGAGGGGGCGCTATAACTACGGATATAGCGATTTACCGATTTCACTATCCCGATTTTGTAACCGTAAATGCTCAGCTACACAGAGTGTTTTTGTTTCCCCCTCACTCTCAAAATAGGGACTTATTGGTTGCAGAGTGAGGAAAATCAACCAAACACTGCCAGGCGCAATCTGCAGACTTCAGACAGAAGTCTACGTCAATCTGACGTAGGCCTTCAGCAATCTGTCATAATGTCTCTCCCTCTCTCTTCCTTTCTCTCTCTTTCTCCCTACATATCCCTCTCTCTCCCCTTCTCTCCCATCCTCCCTCCCTTTCCTTCTCACCCCCTCCCTCTCCCTTCCTCCCTCTCCCTCTCTCCCCCTCCCCCTCCCCCTCCCCCTCCCTCCCCCTCTCCCTTCCTCCCTCTCCCTCTCCCTCTCTCCCCCTTCCCCTCCAGGCATTCTACAGGCTATCCACGCCGAGGGCCAGCTTCCTGTTGAACCTGACGCTGCAGGAGGGCCTGCTCTCACGCCGCTTCAGGGTGGAGTACTGGAGGCGTGGCCGGCTGGCCTGGAGCCACGCCTACGCCCCACGCTGTCACTACGTGGGCCACCTGCAGGGCCGTCCGCACAGCAGCAGGGTGGCGCTCAGCAACTGCAACGGCCTGGTGAGTGCGGGGTGCGAATATATTCAAACTGTTTTCAGTTTGCTTTGAGTTTATTGTGAACTTTGTGAAAATATAGCGAACGTTTGGGAATATTAGCGAACATATTCAAATGGTTTTTCAGTTTGCTTTGAGTTTATTGTGAATTTGTTAAAATATAGCGAACGTTTGGGAATATTAGCGAACATATTCAAACAGTTTTCAGTTTGCTTTGAGTTTATTGCGAACTTTGTGAAAATATAGCCAACATTTGCTAATATTAGTGAACCTATTCAAAGTTTTCAGTTTGCTTTGAGTTTGCAGCGAACATTTGACAACATATAGCGAATGTTTGCCAAGTTTTGCCAACATATTCAAACAGTTTTCCAATTGATTTGAGTTTGCTGCGAACGTTTGCGAAAATATAGCAATTGTTTGCAAATGTTAGCATACATATTCAATCAGTTTTCTGTTTGCTTTATAGCGAATGCTTGTGAACATTTGCAAACATAATTATGTTCACCGCAAACTTTTCTAACACAGGCAAACTGAGGAGGTTGTTCTCGGCTATGTTCACGTTGACTAATAACATTGGAATGTTTACACATTTTCATATGTCATGTTCAAAGCAAATGCATTCGCCACAAATGTTTCAAATTGGCAAATGCAATTTTGAACACACCTCTGTAATAGCAGAGATGCTTAAATATAGGGTTAAACAGACGGCACTTCCGCATATGTATTTTGGGCGGGGAAACTTTAAACCCTTTATGCAGACCAGAACGACCCAGTGTTCCATGCAAGTCAATATGGAGGTCCACAGATTTCACCATAATATTTCCCATCATTTCAACCGTATTATTGCAGGAAACTGTTTTGGGGTAAATTGACTTCCAGGCCATGTGTGGTAGATGTAGCTGTCTGGGCGCTGCCCACGTCAGCCTCCACAGCTAAATGCCATTGGTGACATGCCAACTTACATAAAAGACATTACAATGCCCCATAAATGCTCCATCTTGTTGTTATTCCAATATACAGTATACTGTACTGGATACACCAATCTTTGGTATTAGCCATCCTGGACAAGCTTGAGATCGTTTACCTGACGCACCAGTCTGGGGAGCCGTCCATTGAAACTGTTTGGAAGAAGGCGGGCACTTTCAAATAAAATACTTGGCAGGTGATTGGACGAACCCGTGAATCAGCGGAGCCAGTTGTCAACCTTAATCAAATTGAATCAAACTCTTGCCGAAGCCAGTCGGGAGAAGAGTGAAAACATATATTCCATTGAGAAAAGCCTTTCTGGTTATCGCATTACAATAATATTGATATACAATACATTATTATCGATACAGTGTATCGTATTGTGAGGTCCTTTCCAATATCCAGCCCTCCCGGTAAGCCATTAAAGGTATAGTCAACTGTTGCAAGCTAAATGTAAGCTAATACACTTATTCAAAAAATATCTCCTCTCATTTCGCTAGCTTACCGTTCTCTATGCGTGTTGAAAAGTTTCCGATACTTCTACACGGCCCTGGCTCTGTAAATATGAGCATAAACAAAGTGGTGAACACCGCTCACGACAACAAAGCCGCAGCACTACGCATTGCTTCACAATGCATTTCGATGTCTGAGGCGACGCCGCGGAGGGATGCCATTTTGATTTGAGCTCGAAGTTAGCAAGCGTTACACAGAGCTACATATGGAACATTATGGCCTGTCCTCTTAACCTGATGCGCCAGAAGGTTTGTTTTCACAGAAGCCAATATGATGTCCCCATGCTAGAAACTATATTGCATGTAAATCACACTTAACGGGGCTACATACTGCTCTGTTTAGTCCCAATACAAATACACTCGAAGGCCCCACAACGCATCTAAATATGGTGGAGAACAAGCTGTTTCCACAAAGCGTTAGTAAGCCTAATTACTGCCGGTCACACAGGCATGAACAGGGAATAGCAGTGTGTTTAGCAGACCGCCACTAACTTTGTTAGGGGGATTAGATGTAGCACTTTGAACATTTGCCACTGTGAGATGTAGCGGAAGCACTCATGCTGAGCCCACATTGGGGATCAAACCAAAGGCAAGTGTTACTGTGTCTCTCTCTCACTCTCCTTTGCTCGCTCTCGCACTCTTGATCTCTAGTCTCTTTCTTTCCCACATGTGCTCGTGTTAATGACAACCGTAAGACGAGTAAGCGATGCCGGACAAAGACCTTTGATGTTTGAACTCAACATCCAAACAAATACATCCCATTTGGTTGTCCGTGAGAAGATCCCCCCTCCCACACACACACACACACACATTGAACATGCATTGCCAGGGCTGGATTAGTGTGGTGCGGTGCGCACCACTTTGTTTGTATTTCACCTTTAAGTGTGAAATGTCTTGTCACTAAACAGTGGGGTCAGCGACTATAAGCTGAGGATCTAAACGGGCATTAATGTAATCATTCCATCATCAGTGTTATATTACAGTAGAGGTTATATACTGACATATGGTAGTACCGTATTTTATAGAGGCAGGCAATAGTCTTGGTGTTTGACCCCCAACCAAAAGTCCTCGGTTTGTACACATCCTTGAGCCACTATCACATACATGCAAGACAAAACTATGTTTTTTGATTTCAACTAGAAAGGCGATTCCACACACAAACCACAAAGTGCAGCTTTTAAACCTCCTCTTTCAGTCGAGTCCAACTGCTGACTATCCAAATTCCTTACATTGCGTCATAAAGGAGATTATGTTAGCGCTATAAATGTGTGTAATTTAGTAGAAACGCCATAGACATCCGTAAACTATCAGTGAGTGAAATGCGAATATTTGCTCCGGTAGCCCCTTCCTATATATATATATCAAGTTAGCTGCAAAATACTGACCAATCGTTGCTTCTTCCACCTCATTTGTCCGACAGAGGAGGAGGCGGTGTTTTTTTTTTTGGTAGTCTTTTTTTCAAAATCCTTCTCTCTTGCATACATTTTGGTGCAGCAGCTGTAAGCATATGGAGCATATCGTTATTACAGACGACGTGGCAGCTAATCCACACTGACCTGAGGTCGGCATTTCATCTGAGCCACGCTGCATCAGAAGGTGCTATGAAGTCTTATTCTGTTCTGTGCCGTCAGGTCCTGGCCTGCCTCAGCCAGGGTTCACCTCTGCTTCACCTCTGCTCCGTGTCTTACAGTAACTGCTGTGCGCTCATGTCCAGTGCCAAAATGTTCCGCATCTACGTCAAAAGGAAAAGGATTTCAGGAACCAGACATTTGGTTCCTGAACATTCTGAGCATTTATTCCTATTCTGGGTCCAACATACACTATTTGGTTTTACTTTATGATAATAGTATTCGCACTCCATTTATGGCAATGTTGATTTGGGATAATACGCTTATACTGAAATGCTGATGGATTCGCTGCAGTCCCTTTTTGTGTTTTTGCTTCATTTTGCTTTTTTGGGGGCAATGGCAGTAACCCGGCAAATCCTGACATTGAATTGTCAGTTTTGTGTTGAACCGTATCGAGTCGTTGGCTGACATGTTACAGTACTTCCAGTAATATTGCCTAAGTCAGCGGTCTTCAACCCAGGTCCTGGAGAGCCGCTGCCCTGCACGTTTTAGGCTCCCTGCTCCAGCACACCTGATTCAAATGAATGGATCGTTATCAGGCTTAGGGTGCGGTCACACATACGCAAATGAGAAACAGGACAGGCGATGGGCCACCGCCTTCTGCTGCGGAAATTCACGTCTTGACGTGCGGAATGTGGGCAGCGGAGGAGCTAACACACGGAACTCCAGTTTTCTGCATTTGTAGTCCGTGTCCGTTTAACGATTTTAGTCACACATAAACAAATCAGCGGTTTTGACAAGTTGCTGTTAATGTTTGGTGATGGGAAAATGTTTGCAGTTTTTCTTAATTCTATGGTTAGACACTGCAACAAGAAGTCTCCTCCATTTTATCCTGCCTTGCTATAGAAAACTGTAGCCCTGTGGAGTCAACCATACACTCGTCCTTGCTGTTAGTTGAGGCGGTCAAAGTTCACTAGTGCTGAACTCTAGACGAGGGGAAGATGCATTTTTTGCTTCGCCACAGTTAGCGGAGGTTTTATTTGCTCTTTCACTCGCATAGAATATAACTGGACAGGATACATACAGCTGCCAACACTATATATTGGCAGCTGTCAATTTCACACGTGTGTGACCGTACCCATAAGCAGAGCTAGATGACGACACATTCATTAGAAGCAGGTGCGTTGGAGCAGGGAGACATCTAAAACATGCAGGGCAGTTGGTCCCCTAGGACCAGGGTTGGGGTCCCCTGGCCTAAGTTGTTCCTTTGTGTTCTGCAGCAAGGGGTGATCATAGCAGAGGGAGAGGAGTACCTCATTGAACCCTTGGTGATGCCAGAGAACCACACCAAGGTGGAGAGGGCAGAGGAAGGGCGCCCCCATGTGGTTTATAAGAGGTCATCGCTGCGCCGCCAGTACATGGATCAGTCCTGTGGAGTCATTGGTATGAAGAGAGATATTCATATCTTCTTAGTCTCACAGAGCCAGCCTTTACTTGGCCTAGTATCGCAGAGCCAGCCTTTAGTTACGAATACTCTGGAACACAGCGCTGGCCAACTGCATCAAGATCCGCCTACTTGACAGGAGAGGTGTTTTGATTGACATGCAGAACAACCAACTACGTAACTCAATGACAAAGTTGGACGTTAAACTTAAACAGGAATTTGTTGAGAAACTTACCAACAGGACTCTGGCTATTTTCTAGTGTAAGTTATATACAACACAGTACATAGACTACGGTTACTGCTTAAAGTAAATGTAACTACTGAAATTTGTCAATAAAGTACTGCACTATTGTCACACAGGAATTACAAGGAATATACTCTTCCTGAGTAACAAAAGCCAATGCAAATCGACATCCTCACGTCCGGAAAGTAGTCAAGCTTACGAGGGTACATGTATCAGACGTTCAGCATAGAGTTGCTTATGTGGCGGTGTGCGAATGGATGGAAGCGGCTGAGACAATATCTTCTTATCATCTGCTATTTAACTTCCAAGCATTAACATATTTAACCAATCGTGTCGTTGCACTGATGCAAGCCAACTGTTACACATGTGTAGTAGAAGTTTATCGTGTAGAGAAAACATTTTAAGCTGTTTTCATCAGATTGTCTTTGATTTTAAGATGTTTTAATCAAATTTGACTTGATTGTATACATGCAGTTTCTATGTCCCGGTGACAATTGAAAATGCAGTTATGGCTCTATCCCCATTCATTTCAATACAGTCTTCCTAAATAACTGCCCGGGGCGTTTCAAAGATGGCTGCCGAGTGGCAAGACTTGCCTGTAAGGACTTTGCTACACTGTCCCCACTGTGAAGGAGGTTAACAGTGAAGGATTGTGGTTATGGTGGGAAGGTCCACGTTATAAAGGGTGTAACCATGGTCTAAATAGTGGGGTGTTGCTAAGAGTGTACCCAGTAAACCTTCCCTGGGCAAATATATGCAGAGAAAATACGTAAGAAAATAATGAACCACTGGACACTGAAAACAGCTGTGGCATGGACTTCTGGATAATGTGCTCCCTGGAGAATTGTGCTAAAGTTGTGTTACCATCTAGCTAGGAAGTGTGAATAGTAAATAATAGTATTTGTGTATACAAATACACTGTAAACTGTATAAATATCATGTGTGTGTGTGTGTGCGCACGCACATGTGTGCGTATCCGTGTTTGTGTGTGTGTCCATGTGCATGTGCCCGTTTGTGTGTGTGTGTGCGTGCTTATGTGTTCGTGTTCGTTTGTATGTGTGTGTGTTTGTGTGTGTGCGCGTGTGTGTGTGCGTATCCCTGTCCATGTGTGTGTGTGTGTATGCATGGGCATGTGCCCGTGTGTGTGTGTGTGTGTGTGTGTGTGCGTGCGTCCCGCCCGCAGACGAGAAGCCAGCAAAGGGCGTGTTGTGGTGGCAGCGCACCCTGAAGACCCCTCCCCACCGCGGCCAGCTGCCCCTGAAGCGCTCTGTGAGCCGCGAGCGCTATGTGGAGACGCTGGTCGTGGCCGACAAGATGATGGTGGGCTACCACGGCCGCAGGGACATCGAGCAGTACATCCTGGCTGTCATGAATATTGTAAGTTTCCCTGCATAACGCCCCTTACATACTGGATGCGTAGTTTACATACTGGATGCGTAGTTTACTTTCTGGATGTGTAGTTTCCCTACCCCGCGTAGTTTACATACTGGATACGTAGTTTCACCTACGCTGCATAGTTTAAAAACTGGATGCGTAGTTTCTCTACGCTGCATAGTTTACATACTTGATGCGTAGTTTAAATGCTGGATGCATAGTTTACTTATTGGATGCGTTTCCCTACCCTGCGTAGTTTACATACTTGATGCGTAGTTTACTTATTGGATGCGTCGTTTCCATATGCTGCATAGTTTACATACTGGATGGATGCGTACATTACATACTTGATGCATGGTTTGCATACTGGATGTGTAGTTTCCCTAAAATGCATAGATTACATACTGGATGCGTAGTTTACATACTGGATGCATAGTTTACTTATTGGATGCGTCGTTTCCCTATGTTGCATAGTTTACATACTATTAATATAGTGCTTGTCCAAGTTTTTTCAATAAAATAAACCACAGATTTTTGTTAGGTACAGCCAGGTCAGGTTTACATAAGCGTTTTACTGCACGCGTTGGATTGTTTCAAAGTGTGCGTAGCCCTTTACTTGACGCTACTGCATACGCAACGCAATGTTGCAGGCTCTACGCTGCACTCCCATAGGAAATGAATGGAATTCCTTTGAAAAGGTACACAACTGCTACGCATACAGTGTAAAGGGCATAAAGCACTTACACGCACACAGACACACACACACATTGCAGATTGAAAACACATTTTCATGTACAGCACTTAGCAGACTTCTTTTTTAATCCAAAGTGACGCACAGACAGTACATGTGTCAGCAGTAGAAGAGATCGCATACACCAGTTGTCGTACACAACCACGTTCTGTTAGGATAACAACAGCAGTCATCAGGGTTAACTATGTCATAACATTTACAACGTACATTATCTACAGCAGCGTTTCTCAACCCTAGTCCCGGGGGACCCGCCATCCTGCATGCTTTAGATGTCTCCCTGCTCCAACAAGCCTACTGGTACCCCGGCACCAGTATTGAGAATGCTAATCTCAAGGTCTACCGGGGAACATGCAGTACAGCACACGTTATCTAATATACCTGGAAATAAGTGCTATAAGTACCAACAAAGTGCTAAAAGAACTTAAAACGACAACACACACTGGAGAGGCAGCGGAGCAGAGGGGAAGGGCCGGTCGCCTGGCAACCGAAAGGTCACGTTCGTTTCAAGAACGTACTTTAATGAGTGATTAGTGTCTCTTATATACGGTTAGCAAGGTCGCGTGTAGTGTAGTGGAATGTGGACTAACTAAACAACATCCAAATCCAAATGGACGCACAACCTGTTACCTGTTGAGTGCTCTCGTGTGCTAGTGATCAGCTAGTGTTAAAGGCAGTGTTAGTAATTTTTGAGGATGATTGCTAACTTCAAGGTCAAATCAAAACATACGCCCTCAGAAGCTCCGCCCGCCCCCAGCACATTGAAATGCATTGCGAAGCCAAGTACCGTTGTTGTCAACGGTGTTCGCCACGGATCCACGGCTGTATAGAAGTACCGGAGAGCACAGAGAATGGCAAGCTAGCGAAATGAGAGGAGCTATTTGGTGAATTGCACAAAAAGTGTATTTTCTTACAATTAGCTTGCAATAGCTGACTATACCTTTAACCAGGCCCAGTGCAGGATGTTGCACATGAATATGCAAAGAGCTGTATTCATGTTGTTATCGCAAATATTGATGACTAGTTGGTGGAACTTCTACAGCGCACCAAAATGTTAAAATGCTAAAATGCTAAAATCTAAACATGTAAACATGTAAAAGTATCTCTCCATGTTACACACACCTCCAGCTATCAGGCTTGACAAGTAATGTTGTGTGTGTGCGTGCGTGTGCGTGCTTGCGTGTGTGTGTTTTGATCTCATTTTCTAGCTGTGTGCCACCGTTGTGTCAGCGCTTACAGGACCGCTGTGTGCCACTGTTGTGTCAGCTCCTTTTAAGACTGGTCTTTTCTTGTTTCCCTGGAGGTCAGGTTGCCAAACTGTTCCAGGATTCTAGCCTGGGCAACGCAGTCAACATCGTGGTGACACGCCTCGTCCTGCTGATAGAAGACCAGGTAACAAACAGGTCCTTTCCACTCCGAAAGCCGTCCGCCACATCTGTAAGCAGAAGAATAGGTGGATGGTTATGTACACAAGGCTCCTGCTGCCCAGACAGTTTGTTAAGTTTGTTGCTCAGTATATTTTTTCATGAGCACAAGGATATACATGAAATAAAATAATCAAGGTCCTCTCAACAAGCTAGTGTTTTCGTGGCATTACCAGAACAGCACACACTCCCCTTGACATTATCACAGTTCCTTTAAAGGCAGGCCATTCTTGCTATCTTCAAGCTCAAATCAAAACAGTATTGCTCACACATCGAAATGCATTGTGAAGCAAAGCGTAGTACTACGGTTTTGTTGATGTGAGCGGTGATTGTTTATGTTCCTATATGGAACCAGGGCTGTGGAGAAGTACTGGATTTTCAACACGCACAGAGAATGGTGAACTAGCGAAATGCAAGGAGATATTTGGTGAATTTGTCTAAATGTTTATTAGCATACAATTGTCTTGCAATAGCTGACTTTACCTTTAACTGCATGTGGCCAGACAGCGAGGCATGCTGGGGTTACCCTCGCTGTGGAGATATTGACCAAATATGGTTTTGACAGATGAATCATACTGTATTACAGGAGGCCGTATACTGCACAGCTTTCCTGGAGGTTTCCTCCATAATCGTCTTATTAGGGAACGTTTGTGTGCTGCTCAGGCTGGCTAAAAATAAAACCCTGTAATTTGCTCCCGCGGATCTGCCCTTCATCCGACAGGATAAAGAAGGGAATAATTAAAATGTTAGCGTCATTAGCGGTGGGCAGTTTAGTAGCCCTGTTATTCCTTCTGTGCCGTCTGCTTGGCTTGAGGTCAGGAGCAGGGCTCGGGGGGGGGGGGGGGCGCAATAA
>JAODTR010005890.1:0-11108 GCA_025399935.1 Amblyopsis rosae
GACCCCGAGGTACTTGAACTCCTTCACTTGGGGTAAGGACTCATTCCCTACCCGGAGTAGGCACTCCATCGGTTTCCCCGTCGACGTCCGCCGTCGCCATCCTGGCCTCCGTAGGCGTGTCCAGCACCAGCGTCGCCGGGGTGACGGCCTCTCTAGCCGTGGAGCCGGACGGCGAGGGCGTCTTGTCGCTCAAGCGCACCAGAAAGAGCTTGGAGCTACCGCGGCACTCCAAACGCCTGCGCAGCAAGAAGTGATCAAGTGTTTTTAGTCTTGTTTTTGTTCTTTTCAGGCTTTTGAGATCTGTTCCGTCACCCCCCACCACCTCTCACCGTCCTGTGAGAGAAGTCAGGAGTGTCTCTGTATGCATTATGCATTGACAGTGTTGTATAGCCCAACACCTAGACCACATGCCATCTCCTCTACCCTGCCCCCAAATTGCCCCGATTGCTCTGAAATACAGTTCAGATTAGGTCCTTGTCTCACAAATGAGCCCAAGAGGCCCATATAGTACACTATTGAATTTTGTCCTCAAGAACCAAATGTTGGATGTTAAATGTATGTGGGCTGTACTGTATAAGCCAAAACCTTTAAACACTAAGCCAGGCTATTATTTCAAACAAGATGGCTGCTGTGAGTGTGAATGATTAAATAACAAGTGTGTGGCTTGACACAGAAATGCATGTAAATCATTTATAGATGAACGAATGATTACAGCAAATCTCAACAAAGTATTAGTGCATGCTGTCAAAGCAGCTACTGGCTACATTGTTCAGGAGAAGAGAAACATTTCACTAGAATTTAATTGGGGTTTATTTAATGGCCTTGATTGACACGCCTTAATGGCCCCCTTGAACCCAGTACATTAAAATATGTTACTTGTATCGGTAATCTATCATTTAAGGGCTATCTTTAGATGTATAATTTAGACGGGCATGTATATAAACGGTGTACCCCACTAGCGTGCGCGTGTGTGTGTGACAGGTGATTGACGAGATCTACCGTGTTCTGCGCTACGTGAACGCCACGCGGGCCCCCCAGAGGGCCCACGAGGTGCTCCAGGAGCTGCGGGACATCTCCTCCATGGCTATGGAGTACTTTGACGAGAAGATCGTGCCAATCCTGAAGAAAAGGCTGCCTGGGGCAGACCTGTCCGGGCGCCTCATCGGCTCTGCCCCAGGTAATGGACATGAGCTTGCCCGCGTTAGAAAGGTCAAAGGTAGGAACATTTAAGGATGTGATTTTTCTTTTTTCCTTAATAACATTTTTGATCAGTCATCAGTCAGATCAGGAACCCAGCAAGGAGTTCAGGATGAGTTGCTCTGTTCTTATCTCTTCATATTTGTAACAATAGGCAGTGTAAGGGAATATGACAAATTGAAGTTGTTTACCACTTCATTGTGTTCAGTTGGCTGCATTGTTTGGAACTAAAGTAGCACAAAGTGATTGTTTAAATAAAAAGAAAAATATTCCATATACAATACATTTTGTATGTATCATAGATTCAAGTCAGGGTGTTATTATCTACTTAATTCTACATACTGGTGCAAAATGGCTGCTAAGTCTACAGTCAGTCTACAATCCTATTGGGGAAAACATCTTATTGCTCCCATCCTCAAACCCATCCCCAAAAACAATTTTGGACATGGTATGTTCATAGTGTAATTCATTAATATTTAGTAAATAAATGTATAAGACTCACCAGCATATTTACTTCATACTTTTATGTATTTAGTTTGTTAGTTCACGGTTACACCCTCAGGATATTCATCTTTGGCTGAATTCTTGTTAGTTATCTGACCGCTAGCTGTTACTCCACCTCTCTCTCTGTTCCTGTCTTTGTCTATCAATTCAAATCACTTTGTTGGCATGAGGTAACAGTGTACATATTGCCAAAGTAACATATGTTTATTTCCCTTGTCCATATTAATGTTATTAAGGAGCATAATAACATAACACGATATGAAAATAGGTGAACTAAACAAACAATAAATACAATAATCTCTCTCTCTGTCTCCCTCCCTTCTCGTACAGCGGCCGGACCCTCTACCTCATTGACCACCATGTCCCTGCTGGCCAAGAACACCCCGTCGCGCTCGGAGCTGATCAAGGTGCAGCAGCAGGTGAAGGTGACCGGGGCGGCCATGATAGTTCTGCGGCGGGAGATGCAGGAGGTGCGCGTCAAGCAGCTGGAGCAGCAGAAGCAGCTGCAGGACCAGGAGCAGAAGCTGCTGGAGCAGACGCAGGTGATGGGCGAGCAGAACGCACGTCTGGCCGAGCTGGAGCACAAGCTCCGCGAGCTGATGGACAGCAGCGCCGTGGGCGGGGCCGGAGGCCGGGCCGGCTCCGCCGCTGCCCCGTCGACGTCCGCCGTCGCCATCCTGGCCTCTGTAGGCGTGTCCAGCACCAGCGTCGCCGGGGTGACAGCCTCTCTAGCCGTGGAGCCGGACGGCGAGGGCGTCTTGTCGCTCAAGCGCACCAGAAAGAGCTTGGAGCTACCGCGGCACTCCAAACGCCTGCGCAGCAAGAAGTGATCAAGTGTTTTTAGTCTTGTTTTTGTTCTTTTCAGGCTTTTGAGATCTGTTCCGTCACCCCCCACCACCTCTCACCGTCCTGTGAGAGAAGTCAGGAGTGTCTCTGTATGTATTATGCATTGACAGTGTTGTATAGCCCAACACCTAGACCACATGCCATCTCCTCTATATTGCATACAGTTAACACTCATGGGTTTGTCTTTGGGCTTGCAGTAGTCAACATTAGGGTTTAACTAAGTGCTGCTATTCACAGCTTAACCACTGAGCCTAAACATTAAGTTGGTCTACAAAATGTTTTTGTTTTTTTTCCCCTCATTTTATTCAGGTAAACATAAATGATTGAGCTAACATGTCAGGGCATTGATACTGACATTTCTTTATTTGTATCAAACTATTTTTAAAAGCATAATTGTTGGTCTGATAATTTAGATGCCAGAGTGTAACTGATTATTTTAATGCAAATTAACAAGGAAGTTGCACTATCACCCTTGTTTAAATTATAAGCAATATAATTTATGTTCACCCGCATCTTTAAAAGTGTCAATTGCCAACTGTTGCTTACGGCAGCTTTAAGTGACAGGATTAGCATTGCTTTTTTACATGTTAATAAATTGAGCCACTCAGCTAAGAAGCAATTTAGTATTAAATAGTTATGCGCACAATGTCAATATAATATATCCAATTATATTTAGCCTCTTAGCCATATGTACTACATGTGGAATTGTATTTATATTGAGCACCTTGTTCTAATATTATGGTGTCTTGTCAGACCCCTGTAATGCTGAGTCAACTGTCATTCAAGATAAACCTGTCATACCCTCAGAATTGCATTCCTACAGTTTTCAATGAGGTGTTGGGAATGACATTAATGAACAATTACAATAGAAACTTGAACAGAAAATTATAGCATTTATTTCACTAACAACTATAAGTGCAATATATAAAGGTTTATTTTGCTTGATTGTCCCTTGTCCAAATTGGCAGTCCAGGCTGCCCAGACAATTCTTGAATCACTGGCTAAAGGGTATAGTATTGGTATAGTATGACAGTTAGTGAGACTGCTTTTAGACTGCTTTTTCTTGTGCATCACATAATGGTGTTTAGCACTAGCCCGCTCTGCTTAGCAAGTGGGCCTATCATGGAGAGTGATATTGCTTGTGAACGGACTCTCCTTTACAACCCGATGTGCCTCTATAACCATTGAGAGTAATTGTTCAGTCGCTGCAAATCCAGCAGGGATCAAATAAATGTAATAATTAGATGATGTGTGATACTTGTTTTGGGGGCTAGTGATTTTTAACACACTCGCTTGGCTCCACTGTTATGTTTGAAACATGAATCATTTGTTTAACACCTGTTCTTCATGTCATCAATCAGTAAATGACATGCTCTGGGGGTGTGCAGGTACAAAACACAATCTGTGCTAGGGAGAAAATATGCATTATGTGCTAATTGGCCACTAATGGGACACATTTCCTCAACATCTGTAGTGGAAAATTAAGATTAAAATCTGATTGCAATTCTAAGTATATGCTTACATTTATTTGGTTTTATTTGTTTATATTTGAAATCCAAACGATAACATGACGTCCCCATTGCAAATCTGTTTAAGGGACCTTATAAAACTTGCAACAGGCCTGTGCTAACTATATAAATGAATTCCCTCAATAGGTTATTTTGTATTATTTAGTTTTCTTCTGCAGAGCATTACCTTTCCCCTCTCGCCTAGCTGTTGAGCCCATATTGTGGCTGGACATGTTTTGTTTTGTTTGGATGACCTCAGTCATGGCATGACCATTAATGAAAGTATATTGGGAAAAGCGGATTAGACCTCTGGACACAAGCATGTATTTTAGAGAACGCACTGGGCAGGTAGCGATATGTAATCTAGTGGCTTAATTTAGAAATTTGACTGTAAACTTATTGTACTTCAAAAGTGTAGATTGTGAATTATTTCATGTATGTATACAAAGAAAAATGTTTGAGCTGGCCAATGTTGGCCAAACTATGGTTTGTTGCACACTTTACTGTTACAAATGTACAAATCAAACCAATTAAAATTCAAGTTAACATATACAGATATTGGTAGACTATTGGTGTTTGTTGGCATGTGCTGCAGTCTTGTAGCAGACTTTGTAATCAATTGTATGCTGATCAGAGGAAGTTGATTTCCTCAAAGATAAATAAGATTAAGTAAAATGTTGAATCCCAAATCCTTTATATTGCTGCATTTAAATATAGAAATATGTGTAAACCAAAAGTAATGACAGAAAAGTCTGGCCTCCAAACTTCTCTGTAGCATCCAGGCAAGTAATCTTACATTTTATAGAACTTCACATAACTGTGCAGAAAATAATTAAGACATTTTGAAAAAATAAACAATAAGCACATTCTCTATATACTCTATATAATGTCTCTGTTCTTACACACATAGACCACTGCATAGAACTAATAGAATGGACTTGCTGCACGACCTAAATTATGGGAAGAGCTGCACATCTCACCCAAAACACTGCATAATAATAACTTCAAATTCCTCAAATGCACTAAATCCTTCATCTTTAATGTTTCTTTTAATCTCATGAAACAAACCTCTATCAAATCTGTCACCTTGTCATAGGCATGCCAGCAGTCACTTTTCTCTTAACTAGTTATACATTAGAATTATCATTAATTTTAAAATGCACTCTTCTTTGACTTGATTATATTTCAGTCAACAACAACAACTCTTACATGACCTCTAGAGAGAGGGTCGTCATGTGATTTGAGTGCACAAATTATTAACACTTGAGAACACAGTAATTCTTGAGTCTCCATGACTCAATGTCTTCCACTTTGATTGGTAATCATGTCAAAGGAAATCAATGGGACTGTAATCTATCCCAGTTGCACAAATTAAGTATAACATATTTAACTGGAGCATAATTTTAAAATGCACTATTCTTTGACTTTACGTAAATATCCTACAGTTCTAGTGAAAAGTCTTTGCATCATCTGTCACTCACACTAGGAAAGAGAAGATATAAAGCCTACATTGAACTGCACCTCCCTGCCAAATGAAAATGGACAAGTATTTGACTTTTAAATGAGTGTTTGACACTAAATTACATTCTTGGTAGCCTACACAATCTACGAAGCAATGTATGTATACTGAAAAATATAACTGTATATGCCTAGTTAAAGATAATAGAGTTAATAAAATATGTTATTACTTAACACACATAGAGGTTAAGTAGTTTTAGTGGAAGAGTAGGCGTGGTGACTACTATTTTCTCTTGTCATCAACGGCTAAACGCAGTCAACTATTAGGGCGGCAGTCTAGTGTATGAGGCCCGTGGAACGGGTGTGCTGTGGCTTGAACGCGTTCATTTTAGTAGAAGGTTCTCATAGATAGACAGCCAGTGAATAAATACGAGATTAAACATGGGGAACCGTGTCGTGCGTGAAGACTTCGAATGGGTCTATACAGACCAGCCGCACGCCGACAGGAGAAAAGAAATTTTAGGTGAGATTTTATTATATTATTTGTTTAGCTACAGTACGGTAGCTTCAAAGCTACGGTTAGCTGTAACACCGGGAAACTACAGTAGACGTTCACCGCGGTTAGTAACGTGTGGCTACTGCTGCGATATATATTTTTTGTATTAAGTTGAAGTTGCACATACATTATATATATATATATATATATATATATATATATTTTTTTTTTTTCCTGTCATTGAATTATTGTGTAATCATAGGTTAACGTTAACTTAAACACAACGGAAGTAGCCAGTCTAAGCTAACGGTACCGTTACTCTGAAATGTTAGGCTACATGTCCGCATAATGAATAGTGAGAGGGTACGTTACGGTAATGGCATAAATCACATTTCATATTTCATGTTCAGAGATATGATGCATAAATATCCTAATTGTTACAAACTTACATAATATATGCTTACTACAACTTTAACACAATCTAATACGGTGCCGTAGTATAATGAGTATATTTTAGTGCCACTCCCTAAACTCACGATTACGGTAACCCCATCTTTCCTAAACTGTGGGTGTTACTACTGTACAGTAATGTTTAGCATCTGAACCATACACAAAATTGTAGCCTAGTGTATTTCGAAATTTCGTTTAAGAACGTTGTGGTTGAATGGGGTTTAGGTGAACTAAAGAACTAACAAATTAATAGTGCCATGTACCCAACTTTTGTCATGTGACTCAAACAGACTTGTAGCCGTAGCCCATCTTTGTGAAACCATAAATGCAGTGAATTGGTCTGTATTCTCGCAAGACAGAAAAATAGTCTGTTATGAATATATCTGCGCTGGCCATTTATGAATCCCAGGACAGAACTAATCACAAGGTAGCTGTAATAAGCTTCTGTGTTTCCAGTGGATTCAATTGGGTTTGCAGTTGAGTAGGTTTTTTTTTTTTTTGTTAAGTCCTTATTTGTCTTTTCCATTACACTGCTAACATAACACACACTTAAGTTAATCGGTCAATGTAAAGTCCCCCTATTGTATTGAGACTGTAGCTGTGCGGACTCAAAGAAGTCATTGACAGCAGTCTGTCCGAGGCTGAATTATTCATGTTTGTGTGCTATACTCCCTACTGAGTACAGCTGTGTCAGGAGACACATTTTATGCCAGTGCCAGCCATTCCATAACGCAACGCCTTTGTTTCCCCAAGAGGTGTTTCACCAACCTACTCGTCACTCAATTTAAAAAGACTGGATCAGTGTTAACTTGCAGTTGTTTACCAATATTCCAACCATTGGCACAAGTAGCATCACTGCTTCACTAATTACGTATTATGGCCTGTATGCAGTTCCTGGAGCCAGCTACAAACTATTGCCTACTGAGAGTTTGTCTGCAATCACATGCCTCAAGTACACATTCTGCAAGATTACCATAGCTGGTCTCTGTTGTAACATGTCTTAACTTTCTATGCAGTCAGGCACAATTACACTACTATCCTGGGCTGCAGTACTTAGCTTTTCTGTGCATTTTTACGACTAGGCTACTCTGTCTATATTGTGCCTTTTACTTTGCTTATTTTTTATTGTGTCAATGTTTTTGAGGCTACAACTTTAGCACAATCATCTAATGCTTACATCTGAGACTGAATCCAATCACATTTAGTGGAGTTGAAGGCTAGCCTGACTCCCAAAACTCATGTACACAGGCGAAAAATAACACTTAAAGCCAAGGTTATTATTTCTTGCTAAATTCGAGATAAAATAAAAACAATATTACTCTGCGGCCCTGCGGGGCGCCGCTCCACACATCGAAACGCACTGTGAAGCAAAACGTAGTACTACGGCTTTGTTGATGTGAGTGGTTTTCACCACTTTGTTTATTGCTATTTAAGGAGCCAGAGCTGTGTAGAAGTATCAGAAACATTTTTTCCCAACACGCACACAGAATGGTAAGATAGTGAAATGTGAGGAGATATTTGGTGAATTTGACAAAGTGCAGATAACAATTGGCTTGCAATAGCTGACTACACTTTTTTAAAGGCAGTGACTGAGTTAACATTTCCGACTGTCTTTGACAATAAATGTCAATTTAGTGTGCAATACAAAAAATAATTTGAAAATGTTTTTTACTTGAAGAAAAGCAAATGCATTGTAATTTAAATAACATCACATTAATTAGAAATAGCCTACAGTTGTTGATGTTGTAAATGATTGTTGCTGGAAACAGCAGATTACACTAGGCCTATTTTCTGCAACCTTTACTCCTGTGTTCCAGTGGAATGTTGTTAGCAATCTATTTTGCAATTCGTTAGCAGCACATCTGTAAACGGTTGTGCAGATTAAAGGTAGTAAGCAATTGTAAGATAACATACTTTATATATTCACCAAATGTCTCCTCAATCCTCACGATTCACTATTTTACTGTTCTCAGTGTTCTGAAAAAATAATCTGGTATTTATACACAGCCCTGGCTTTGTAAATAGGAAAACAAAGTGGTGCAGACCGGACACATAAACTATATCCTAGCCTTGGCAATGTGTGGGGCGGAGCTTCTGAGGGAGCACCCTATGGGTGTTTTTCTTTTTTTTCTTTTTTTGGTAGAGTTCAGATCAACACGCTCTTTCCAGAATGATTGACTATAGCTTTTTAAAGAAACTGTAAAACTGGTCTTTTGTGGGTTGCATGATCAAAAAGAAGAGAAGTAAAAAAATTTCTTATGAAACTCCAGTCTACTGTTCTGAGAAAGAAAATATATTCCATGCAAGAAATTGCCGTTGAAAGCAAAAATGAAATCGTAAAACTGTCTATATTGCTAATCATGTGAAACTGGCATGTTGATGCTTGTTGTCACGTGCAATGGAGCCAAACAAGGACAGAAATCTAGTGACTATTTGCTCTGTGATGCCGAAGCTGCACTCTCATTCTATTACAAGCTGTCTTATTACACACTGACTGCACTGCTTATGGTACAGTATATTATACAGTACAGCTCACATAGCATACTGTGTACGCTTGCATACTGTAATACACGTGAACTGCCGCACATGAAAACATGGTTGTGCAGTAGTTTCCAACATACGAATTAGAGCCATATTATAGTGTCATATTGTCTTCATGATAAAAATGTGTGGTGTACAATGCTACTCATTGCTGTGTTTCCTCCAACATTCATTCATAACAAAAAATTGCATTTCAGTTCTGCAATTGTGATGACATTTCCCGAAATACTTTATTTGTAGGCTTATTTAATAGCTTGGTATAAAGGTTTTGAGTCTGCGCCTAATCATAATGTCTGTTTTCACCCTACAGCCAAATACCCAGAGATCAAATCTTTAATGGGCCCTGACCCACGACTGAAGTGGATTGTGTGTATGATGGTGGCGGTCCAGTTCTTAGCGTTCTTCTTGGTCAAGGACTTGGATTGGAGATGGGTTTTGTTCTGGACGTATGCCTTTGGCAGTGGTATCAACCACTCAATGACCCTCGCAATTCATGAGATCTCCCACAATACAGCCTTTGGCAACAGCAAAGCCATGTGGAACCGTTACTTTGCCATGTTTGCCAATCTGCCAGTTGGGGTGCCCTACTCCGCGTCCTTCAAGCGCTACCACCTTGACCACCACCGCTACCTGGGTGGAAACGGTATTGACGTGGACATCCCTACTGACTTTGAAGGCTGGTTCTTCTGCACACGCTTCCGCAAGTTCGTCTGGATCATTCTCCAGCCGCTGTTCTACGCCATCAGGCCGCTCTGCATCAACCCCAAGCCCATCACCCAGCTAGAGCTGGCTAACAGCGCCATCCAGCTCTCCTTCGACGTGGCCCTGTACTGGCTCTGGGGGGTTAAGCCTGTGGTCTACATGCTGGCCGGCTCTATGCTAGGAATGGGTCTGCACCCCATATCGGGCCACTTCATTGCAGAGCACTACATGTTCCTGAAGGGCCACGAGACCTACTCCTACTATGGCTTCCTCAACTTGCTCACCTTCAATGTGGGCTACCACAACGAGCACCATGACTTCCCCAGCATCCCAGGGCGCAGGCTTCCCATGGTATGTGCTGACCTGATACTTTTAAAGGTGTGGAGAACAGAGTTGTAGAGAGCCGGTGACACTTGCTGTGTTTGTGAATCCTAAATTGAATTACTAGATAACAGCAACATGTGATCGCTAGCTTATCCATTTAGATCTTACAGACTTTGACCACATTGTTGTGGCTGTAGCTGCTTTGTTACACTGCTCGAACCTAGTCATTGGATATACTCAGTGATAGGTACTTGCACCGTTCATTTGTGGACTCCAGTGCACTGAGGTTTATGAGTGAACACACTGCCTTATATTGTTAGGCTACTGACCTTTGGAATATATTCTCCATAATCAATTGCACTTAAATACTTAATTATATCTAGATAGATATACTTATTTCCCCATGAAAGGTGTTCTACTCTAATTTCAATGAAAGCTCAGTGATTGAGTATTTAATTCAATGCATCTTTGTTCCGAACTTAAAGCTGATGTCTGCTTCTGTTCTGCTTAACTACCTAGGTGAAGCAAATCGCAGCAGAATACTATGACAATCTTCCCAGCTACACATCATGGGTTAAGGTCCTGTATGACTTCATTATGGATGACACACTAAGTCCATACTCTCGTATCAAAAGAAAACTAAAGGGTGACATCAAGCAGGAGTAAGCCTTTTCCTACAGTTTTTCAGAAGAAGCTCCAACAGGACAGCCCTGTTCACCATTCTAGAAACTTAACAGCTTTTGCATATAATTAAACATGCACACCCTTTGGTGTGTGCGTGCGTGTGAGAGAATGTACTACTGGAGTTCAGAAGTGTAATTTGCCTCTAATTTGTATTTCACATTTTTGCAAAAACTATCACAAGACATAAAATGCTGTTTAGTGTTCACGAGCAGTTCTGATGTGGTAGGACCGATCTGCATTATTGGATTGTGTGTTCTGAAATAAATCAGCAGCTTTGTCAGAACTGCTGTAACCCTTGTCAAACAGCATATATGCTTGCATCTTTCTAATTGAAATACATTAATGTAGTTTTTCTATCACTGCATAACTAATGCATGAAAACAAATGCATGAAAACAC
>JAODTR010005891.1:0-11108 GCA_025399935.1 Amblyopsis rosae
TTTTCTTAAAAACATAAATAGAACCTGCAGGGAACGTTAGCTAATGTTGTGGGAACGTTCCCTGCTAGCTGGGAAGTAGGCTACTTATCCTATTAGCCTGCATTTTTACTATTTCCAGTATATTTTACTTTAATTGTAGGCTATTATTGTAAATGCAATAAGGAAAAATCCAAATGGAGAAAGCCAGGATGCCCGAGTCACCCTCTGTAAGATTAAATTGGTGATAGCTATATTTGCATTGAGTTACTGTAGATTGCACCGTATAGCCTTCAGTTACTTTTTCACTAAATACAAACAATTCAAGGGCTCAAGGGATCTTGAGTCAGCCCATGAAAACTAAGTTAAATCCCCCGAGGTGAACTAATTCGCCTGGTTTAAATATTTTCCAGCAATATCACTTTATTCTCACACATAGCCATCTTACTGCATCAAACTGCATTACCGCATAACCTCCAGGTGGAAGTCTAGGGCTTTTTACGTGCGTCCATGTCAGACTACATCCTCGTCTATAGGGGCAGCATTTCTGACTTTGCTTTGTTTTAGAAGAAAAAAAATCCCTCCCCTTTGCTTCACATTCTGCAGCTTTCTCGCGTCTCTATTCGGGAGTGATAACAGAGAGCTGGTGAGGTGCAGCCGTGGTGGTTTTGACTCCAAAGGGGCCAGTCAGCTGCTGCAATGTTAAAACGGAGCTGAGACGACGGATCTCTTGGTTCGGATATATGACAAGTAACTTGATTTTGATTATTTAGATAACGTTGTGTCTAGTAGCGTTATTACGCAAACAGTGCATTTGCCATTATCTGCAGCCGCAGTGTTGAACAGTACCGTGTATGACTCGTGACGGCGTCTTCCTACTTTAGCTAAGGAACTCTACTGTACCTTATAGTACGGTAGCTAGGACTGGCTAGTTGGCAACACACCACTGCACTATCTATTTTAAAGCTTTACTAACGCTTCTCACATAACACGTCAACTACTGACTACGAAATGATTATCTTACTCTCCTATCCCATGTCTAACCGTGTAGCTTATGCTAACTGCCAGGGCTGTCATCAGCTGTCAACAGGAATCTCTTGTTTCATTTTTAGGTAATTTGCAATATTGCGTTTAATGTAAGTAAGTACGGTACAGTAGTATGGTGTCCGAGTTTTTTGGTGGTTGTAATAACGCAATATTGGACTAGCTATTAAGCAAACGCTACTCTAGTTTGTAGCAACTAGCATTGATGACTGTGAACCAGATAATCAGGAAGAACAGCTGCATTTTGACATCCCGGTACCGTATTGTATAATCAATAAACTGTTCTTCCCCTTTTCCAGCAAATATTAAGTTATGGAGGTCAGCAAATTGGTGACCATTTGGATATTTTTCTTGTGTCTTCTGGGAAAAAGTTTGACAGACAAAACGAGTCCAAATATTTTGGACAACCAGCATGTTGACATTGTAATGTCAGGTGAGTAATTTAATAATTAGCTACTGCTGTTGAATACAATTTATTTGAAGGTTGAGCCTATTAACCCACGGAGCAGACTATGGCTACCATTATTAAATGCCATATCTGTGAAATTGTGTTGCTCTAAATGTAGCCATGCTGAGAATAGTCAGGCACACATTATCCATTAATCCTTGTGCTCTAACTTGGATTGTGGCCTCAGTAAAACAAAATGATACTACCTACATTGAGGTATGAGATAATGAGTTGAGAGCACAGTTGGCTAGATTTCAAATTCATATCTTAAAATAAGTTAATTAACATAGACATTTTAAACTAAATGTAGTCTAGCAGTATATAATACTTTTATCATGATTGATAATTAGGATACAGCTACACTTGTAGGGTGACCACAAGACAAGCAGCATAGTGCAAGTGCAACACTGCTTACTTTACAATATATACTCATGTGTAGCCTACTTGTTAATCCACTGCCTTGGTTGTCACAGATTGTGTTCCCAATGCTACAGTATGTTTAAACAAGATGGCTATCGACACATTGTTCATTTTGAACAGATGACACACTCCAAATACAGCTCTTCCACAAGCTGTGTAGCGTGTGCTGTGAATGCACCTCTAACTGTGCCTTCCAAACTTTTTACAGTATGTGTGCTACCCACCTTGAATGGAGCATACGACTCATGTAACTTGAGCTTTTAAGGCAAGGCTAGTATGTAAATATCTCCTCGTGTCTCTGGAGGTTTGCAAACCAAATGAGGTTATTGTGCTGCTGGTGTTGGGTCATAGGAAGATTGTCATTCTTTGATTTATATTTTGTAGGTGGAGATCCTTTTATTTTGGTATAGTTTTTTTTTTTTTCCCTGCTACTTATACAGTTTAATTAACTTATCTTAAAAAAAAAAAGTGAATTCGAGAGACAAAAAAACAGCATGCATACATCACTGTAAGAAAGAGCTTAGTTCAACACAGATGAACTTTGAGCAAACTGCTATTGTTGGTTGTGGGAAGGGAACTTTTGGGGCAGTCTGTACCTCAAGGCCAACCTGCAGCCACGTGGTTTGATAAAACCGGAAACATTATCAAAAGTTCTGGCAGTTAACTAGTAGGAAGTTGCATTGTGTTATAAATGCTGGCCTACTGGAATAGAAGGTGTAAGTTATTAACAGCGAGGCTGTAGCAATGAGTGAGGGTGGATTTCAGTCTAGATTTGGTGATTTCCATTTTTCTTAATGTCGCCTTGTGCAGTTTTATGATTGTAAAGAAAGGGAAAATGTTCACATTAAAAGATAACGATCATCATTGCATTATTGTCATTATTTTTGAATGCAGCACAATATCAAAATTAGTCACTTGTAATATATTACAATTTTTATTAGGCCTAAACAGTGATCTAGTTCATGAGTATAACTTCTTTATTTTGCTCTGCCGGCACACTTTTAGAATGAATGGTATGTACAGTAAGTCAAACTGTCCCAATAGCCAGTGTTGTTTTAAGGCTGTTAGTCTGCTTTATATTCTGTAATATGGAATCATTAAAGGCAGGGTTAATTACGCTTGCTAACTTTGAGCTCAAATCAAAACGATATCTTTTCGTATCGCTCACCTCACACATTGAAACACATTGTAAAGCATAGCATAGTATAGTACCACAACTTTGTTGTTGTGAGCAGTTTTTGTCACTTTATGTTCCTATTTATGGAGCCAGTGTCAAATAATTTTTTCAACATACACATAAGATAGCGAAATGTGAGAAGATATTTGGTGAATTTGACAATGCTTACAATTATCTTGCAAAGTTGATAAAAAGCAGACAGTCTGTAATCCATACATATTTTAAGGACTGAAAAGGCACTTTGTACATGTGGGTGGAAGGCATAGGCCATATCTTGTCTTTTACACTCACGTAATCCTTTTGTATAGCTGAATTCTGTGTAACCAGGAAATTAAATCTCCCTTAAAGTAGGTTGAGAGTTGTGATTTTGTTAGTTGTTCTTGTTTGTTTATTTTATAGGTTGTCAAAATGTTTAAATAAAATATAAGATGAAATGAGTTGTGTAGAAATTCTGCTCTTTCTCACAACCTCTGTCACTTTTTGCTAAACAGGGCTTCTTCTAATTGGAAGTAGTAATTATTTGTTTTTTTTGCAAAGAGCGTCTAATCCCTATGGAGAAAGAGGTCAGACGGGCCACACTTGTTTCCTGACCATGACTGTGCCTTTGAAGTCCCCTGACATGTGATTGGTTCACAAGGGTAGTGAAAATGGGGTGAACTTCTCTCACTGCTTGTCAGTCCCAAAGGGGCAAAGGTCTCCATTGATGGTCACGGTTTTCTGTATTGTTTCATAATATTGTACAATTTCCTGTAGACCAATACCTTATTTACACATAATCATAATCCCACCGTCTAGTATAGGTAAATGATGTGGCCTGGATCCCATCTAATTATTGAAGTTATGGACACAGTTGAATGCTTTCTTCAGATTTTTAGAGTGGACCAGTATACACATGAATAATGGAGTTGATATTGACAAAAATGCTCTTAAGTGGCAGCCAAATTAACTTTGTTTGGTGATTTAAGCATATATAGTTCAAGGGTCATTTAAACCCCTTTCAATGCAATTTGTAACACCCTATGTTGTGGTGTTTGCAAATGTTAAAATTAATAGATTTTATGTAATTGATACATTAAAGCCTGCAATTGGTAGTAAAATAAGTAATACAATTTGATCAGAATACAAGCTCTTGATTTGTGTTGATACATCAAATTATGGTAAAGATAAAAATGCGTAATTTTTTTTAGATGGGGCATTGGAATGCCAGAGAGATGTTAGGGGAATGAGGGTGAAATTGAGAAAATGGATGTTAAGAAATGGAGCACCACTGAATGTAAAGAGACAGTGGAGAAATTGTGGTAGTTGACTCAGACTGTATGAAAACTTGTCTGGAGCAAAACATAACTGTCAGACACAGACTGGAAGGCTGTGGGTTAACCGCGAGCAGGCCAGGGACACGTTGTCATTCAGATTTTGAGCCATCCCAGACATCACAACATTTCATTATCACTTACTATAATAGGAGTCCTAAAATGTCATCAGATAACGCAAAGCTCTGCTTAATATACAAAACTGGCTGCCCGGCCATTTCTGTCCTGCATTTAAGTTATTTCACTCTCATTTTGGTTCTGAGTACACAGTAAGTTTTTCCCTCCTTTTTTAATTTTATATCTTCTATTGCAATCTTTGGCACCCAAAGTATGTTGCTTGCATATTTACGATTAGGCCTATGTCCGTCTAAGGGGAAGCTCCGGCAAAACGTAACGTAATGGATTGGATCCCATTCCCAGTTCACAAAGACAACTGACATGAATGCTAAAGTAAATGGCAAATAAGGGTAATTTATTGCCAAAAACAATAAATCAAATTATCAAATAATATAAAGTCAAATAACTTTTATTTATGTAGCACTGCACATTTAAAGAGAAGTTGACCCAAAGTGCTTTTCAGTCATGGCAGTTGATTACCCACACAAGTATAAATTAATAAAAAGTGTAAAAATAAAAGATAAATCAAAGTATAATAATAATTTCATGGAAACTGAATAGTACAATTGGATTAAAACAAAATGAGAGGACAAATAATTAGTGTTAAAATACTCAGACATTTCTTTTATTAAGCTCTGGTTCCTGGATGTTACTTGTGTGTATTTTATTAAGCGTTTTCCACAACAGAACTCTGTCGCATTGACAAGCCACTTTGCCTGGATGAGAATGCCATCCTCAGCTTCGAGGCCATTCGCAGCATCCACAAGCAGATGGACGATGATGCAAATGGCAATGTAGATGTGGCAGAGACAGACGGGGTGAGTAGCACATCATATTGATTGGGTGGTGGTAAACTGTAGCGTCATTATACTGTAGCGTCGTTTCTCAGTTTACACTGTCGTCAGTGTCATTCTTTGTCAACTGACCACCCTGGTTAAGCTGCTCAAGACTATAAAGAAGTGACTTTGTCTTTTAACTTGCACTTGGTTAAGTGGGGGATTGGTCCTGCGGTTTAATGTTCATGCTTCAGTACTCTTGTGGTGGTGGTGTTTGTTTTTTAAACCTTGAGTTGAGACACCCTCATAGTCATTAAATATAGCAAGATTTGCCTTCTTATAAAGCTAAAAGCTCGTTTTCACAGTTTTATTTTTGTCATTTTGCAGTGTGGCTCTATCAGCAAACAGTCTATAGCCATTTAAATTTGCTCTGAGCTGTATCCTAGGCAGTAGTGTGGCCTTTAGATCTACTGTGGAGCCACATGGTTATTCAGTTGTCAGTGGTTAACGCTATCGTGAAGAGATCCCTAAGGTTACAAATAACAAACATGTTATAAAATATGTGAAGTATCTGCCATTAATGTAGAGTTTTTATTTTATTTAAACAAAGGGTTTCCTTCTGTAACATAAGCGAGCTGTTAAAGGTATATTCAGCTATTGTAAGCTAATACACATTTAGTTAAATTCACCAAATATCTCCTCGCATTCCGCTAGTTTACCGATCTCTGTGCGTGTTGAAAAAATAATCTGATACATCTATAAACAGCCCTGGCTCCTTAAATAGGAACATAAACAAAGTGGCGAACACAGCTCACATCAACAAAGCCGTAGTACTACGCTTTGCTTCACAGTGCGTTTTGATGTGTGGAGCGGCGCCACAGAGTGATGTTTTAATTTTAACTCCAAGTTAGCAAGCGTTCTCGATAATGACTACTGGCTAAAGTTTGATGTCTGATGCGAACCATGTGAAACGGTCAGTGTTGGGCAAGTTACTCTGGAATTGTAACATGTTACTAGTTACAGTACGTATTACTCCTTCACAAAGTAATAATATACTTTACTTATTACTGGGTATTAAAAGTAATTAGTTACATTACTAGTTACATTACTATATTACTTTCACAATCACTTTCACAATCACTACCCTGCCTCCCCCCTTCCGAAAAAATGACAACCTGTGTATAGCCAGCTCATTTTAGAATTAAACCCTCTTTATTGGAACAATAATTAACCTTAGCAGTCAACAATCAGCCAAAGTGAAAACATTGCAGCCTCTCAAACCAGATGATTGGACAGGTTGGTTCAATTAGCCTACCCTAAATTTGTGAGGACCAAATATTTCATTCTTGTAACACAGTAACTATTAGTTACTTGGGTTAATAATTGTAATAGTATTACTGTTTTGGAGATGGTAATTAGTTACACTACTAGTTACTGAATAAATTTATAATATTAGAGTAACAAGTTACTGCTCAACACTGGAAATTGTGCATTGACTGGTTAAGCAAAACACTTGTTGCAAGGTTACAAAGTGCAAGGGCAGTGAATATGTGGGACGTGAGTTTGTGGGGGAATTCCCCGGATATCAAATTTGGATAATTGGTGAACCCTATCCCCACTCAAACATGACGGAGGAATGCTTTTAGATATGATTTTAACTTTACTGATCACGTCACACAATTTATAGTGATGCAACTTTTTAGTTTAGAACTAGCCTTTCGTAGCATCTTACAATGTTGTCACCATAATACTGTTGGGCCCCCAACTATGCTACGGTGGTATTATTTCAGCCTATGGTATTGTTATTCCTGAAGGAATTTCTGTAGGGGTTAGTTAGACCAGTGCTGTCACTGTCTTCACCAAAGTGTTCTGTGCATAAGTAGATAATTCATATTTGTCAATCAGGAGTCAGCCATGCTTTTTGTTTTGTAAAGGGAGAGTTTGGAGGAAATTAAGCAACTTCCTGTGCTGGTTTAATATGCTCAAGGCTGATAATATCTGTAACCAGTCCAGTCTTATACGTGCCTGTCATCCTGCAGTTTCTTAGGGAAGATTTGAACTACCATGATCCCAAAGCCAAGCACAACAGCTTCCATGGGGATGACCAGTTTATCAGCGTGGAGGACTTGTGGAATGCATGGAAGGGATCTGAAGGTATAATTCAGTTTTTGCATGCTAAAAGCCAGTAATGACTGCACAAACAATCCTTTCCTGGGGCATGTTTTTTCTCTTTATCTCTTAGCGTAATTTACTCTCAATTGCATACCTATTTTCTTGTACATGGCGTTGCACTTTGATACGCCATGGCCGTACAGTAACAGTGAATGCCCACTTTTTGGGGGGCTCTGGCACCGGAAGTCACATTCTAACTAATTACGTCAAACTTAATTACTGATCATATAGTATAATACAATAGTTTTTCATATTATTTATACTTGTAACATACACAATTGTACTTTTCAATGCTAGCAAATATACTCACTAGCTGACATGCCTTTTAAAACAGCTGGGTTTAAAACATTTACATGGTAACAAAGAGCACCGAACTCCGAAGCGCTAAATAAAGCATGCGAGATCAGGAAGGTATCACAAGGAAAGCCAGCTCCACCAATCAGATGTTGCTTTCACACTTAGGATTGTGGGTACTGTAGTAGAATAAATCATGTTAATCTAAAAAAAAAAAAAAAAACGCTTTATCATACGAACCTGTGGCTTCTACCAGAGCATATACTATTGATTCACAAACTCGTAGCTGCTTGGCTTCGTTCCAAGCTTAAAACATTTTATATAAGGAGTCAATGGGTAAAATGAATGGGGAAATTTACTTCCGGAGCCTCACTGTTCGCTGTATTGTCTTATGTTGTGTCATTTATTCGTTGTCATTTTTTCTGCTAACCGTCTTATCTGCCTGCTCTGGGGGAGAATATGCAGTGTTTTTAGATGGAAATTGGATTCAAATAAGGCTGTCATTCCCACGACTTGCAAAATTATGTTCTTTATGGCATCTGACAGTGGAGCATGGCAGTTTATCAGCGGATGTGCTGACAGCAAGCAGAGTGCAGACTCCCTATCAACTCAAGTCTGCTGGCTGAGTGGCACCATTGAATATGTCAACACAACATGCGCGCACACTGTACTAACACAAAGACCCACGTCACTACTGGCTTATCATTTTAAGAGCGGTGGTCCTAGCCACTGCGTTTCCTAGCACGCATGAGCTTAAGCACTCTCACTTTACACTTCCTTTTTTCTTTTGTCTGACTTATCCCGCATTGCAGCTTCTTGCCAGGGCTCAAGAGGTTCTCTGTCAAGAAACTGTCTGATGGCACAGCAGTGTGCAGCACACATTAAAGCAGGCAACCCACACTGTTGACTTTCTGCCAGAGCCTGTTTGGAGTGGGTCTCCCTTCCTGTTTGTTTTTTCTAGGAGCGGGCCTGCATATGTATGTTATGATACGAGACACCTAGTCTGATTTAGCATCAAGGTACACGTGCTACTTGAGATATTAAGTAGCTTCCCAGATGTCTGGCTGAAGGTTTACACACCAGGAAGTGCTATTTCCTGGCTGGATAGTGTAGGAGTCAGATAAGCAAAGTGCTTGTATGTTGATTTTGCATTTCTGTATTTGTTCACAGTATACAACTGGACCATAGACGAGATGGTGACATGGCTCATCACTTATGTGGAGCTGCCTCAGTATGTGGAGGCGTTTCGCAAAATGCATTTTAATGGCAGTGTCATGCCAAGGTATGTGTCGCTGAAATCTACACTGACTCACTTCAGTATTTTTATCGAAACCACTGTGACTGGAAATGATTAACCCAGGGCATTAACTACTGGTGAGAACTGAACCACCTTTGTAAGGTGTTTGTTCATCTGCAGGTGTTTAGGTACAGTACTGAATAATTATTGCCAAAACTGGTCTGATTTGAAAATTTTTGGGAGCAAATATAATATATGGTAGGGCTGCCTTTGACTTAACATTTAGTCAGTTTAATCGGATTTAACTGTTAAATACAGAGATTCTACAGTTTGTTGCTGTTTTTTCCCAATAGCCTATGTACGACTATCTGGCAATCATAAAATCCACTGGCATGAGTTTCAGTGAGATTAGATGCAACACAGTCTTGCAGTCTGGCTAGCGTACCGGTAGTGGAACCTCTAGAGCCATAACAGCCTACTTTATGACTTTTTGTGATAGTCTACACAAAGCAGCATCATAATTCAGTGATTCATGCAGCAGTTCTCTTTCGAATGAGAGTAGTAACTGCCTGCCTGTGAGTACTGTTCAATAAATCAATCCATCTCTATGTGGTTAAAGTGGTGACTAGCCGGCAGCCAGTATGACCGAGAGATACGTGTGACTCCGTTAAAATATAGTTTGGTGTGACCAGGGCTGACAAATTCCATGTTAAAACCATGTTTACAATAACCTACAAGCAGCCGAGTGAAGACAGTCCCCTGTCTTTTGGATAGTGGACACGTAAGGCGCGTTAATTCCAGTTTCTCATCTAAATTAATGGTTTCAAATCTACAAATCTTTGTTCATATTATAGCCATGGCACATGGGAAAGACTTAGTTCATGCGGTGTCAGCAGGGTTCGAACCAGCAACATCTGTTCTGCCCTGAATATTTGTTACAGTTTAAGAAATACATTTTAAGTTGATTTAAATATGTTTCCATGGTTAAATGCACAAATGATTGCGGAGCTTTTATTTTGACATCCGCATTTCTAAGGGAAACAGCAAGTAGGAAGAAAAAGACAGACATGGCTACATCTGTATGGTTACTTGTGTTTTATCCAGTCTAATCTGTGGTGTAAATCTTTAAGAAAGCAATGACTGTAAATTTGATTATATTCCTTACATGTTCTACAAGCGATATTGATTAAGTTTACGGAACATTTCTAATTTTATACGATATATTAGTCTCAGCAGGTAACAATACAGTGTACTTAACTGCTACTCACTTGGATGTGCTAGGCTGAATATTTAATTGATACTTACCTTACATAATGGTCCAAAACGTAAATGTTAGATTACTTATTTGTACTTGCTGGTTATTTGGCAGTTTGTTAAGTCTGCCTTTCTATCTTCTTTTTTAGTTTTACTCCAATTCAATGTTGTCATCATGACTTACCTGCTGTGTGTGAGAAGTCATTAAAGGAGCAAGCACGCTCACTATCCTGGCTCTTGAAAAGGAGTTTAGCTGGCTGTTTATTTATGTAACGCTTGGAGCTAACACATAAAGAGAACAGTACAACTTCTGTCAGCTGTCGCCCCACTCTACCCATTGAGGCACTGTCACCCTTCAATATAACATTGGCTTTTTAAAACTGTTTAAATTATGTTAGCAGACAAGTGTATGTGTTTTGAATAGCTAACAAACTTAAATATCTAGCTTTGTGTATATTTCTAGTTATATGTATGAGTCACTTTGAGGTATTTGACTGGTGGCTACCCAATGTTTTTCTTGTGTCACTGTGTCTTCACTTCTGTTCTCAGGTTGGCTGTGAAGAACGTCACTCTGACTCTATCTATCCTGAAGATGCTGGATCGCAGCCATGTCCAGAAGTTGCAGCTCAAATCTCTGGACACGGTGCTGTTTGGGGCTCCGCTGAGTAAGTGAACAGTCCTGGTGCTCCCAGTTTGAAATGGATGGCCAGGCTACATTGAACATGCAATGTATGCGCAGCGTAGGCAATTCCATATTAGTCAGTGGAACCAGCTACGCTAGGCATGAGAGCAGTGTACAGTACCTTGCAAAAGTATTCACCCCCCTTGACATTTATCGTGTTTTGTTGCCTCACAACCTGGAATTAACATGGATTGTTTGAGG
>JAODTR010005892.1:0-11108 GCA_025399935.1 Amblyopsis rosae
TCTCTCTCTCTCTCTCTCTCTCTCTCTCTCTCTCTCTCTCTCTCTCTCTCTCTCTCTCTCTCTCTCTCTCTCTGCAGGAAGGAGATGTGTGAAGAGTATCATGAGAGTGTGGGCGGTCGTTATGACCCACAGGTCCAGCAAAATGTAATCCAACACACTGGTGTTTGTGTGTGTAAGAGGTGGATACTGTATTGTGTGAAGACAGCAACATGTCAGTGTCTGGAGAGATTTATCTGAGTATATCTGGTACTGACCGTATACGCACACACACGCACACACACACACACGCAGAAGAAGACGGGGACATACATTCTGCCAAGGGTGTCCTCATTACGGAGGATCCGATACAAACGACTGCAGATCAAATGTTTATATTTCTCTAGCACACGACTGACACACACACATCAAACAGCAAATAAATTATCATGGCTTTGGTTTGCATAATGACCAGATTTTGAAGTGAAACAAATGCTGATGCCAACTCTAATATCGGTATCTATATATTGGCTCGTATTGAACTCGCTGGAATCTGGAGGTGGCCTGTGAAGCATTCTGGGTAATACTATGATTTAACATGTTAGCTGTGCGTTAGCTTAGCATTTAGCTTGCAATCGCTGACCACACATTTAAAGCTGATGCCAAAAGCAGCAGACTGCCTGTCTGATTTAAAGGTACGGTCGGCGATTGCAAGCTAAAAGTCAAACTAATGCTCTTTTTGTCAAATTCTACTAGTATCTCCTCTCATTTCGCTATCTTACCGTTCTCTGTGCGTCGTGTTCAATAAATAATCTGATGCTTCTACACAGCCCTGGCTCCATAAATACTAACATAAACAGAGTGGCACTGACAGGAGAGAGTGAACCTAACATGTTTTGTGGATAGTGGGGGAAACCCCTTTGATTTGAGCTTGAAATTAGAATGACCACACATTGAAACGCATTGTGAAGCCAAGCGGCTTAGTTGTTGTGAGCGGTGTTCACCACTTTGTTCTACCTACAGAGCCAGGGCTGTGTAGAAGTACCGGATTATTGTTTCAGCATGCACACAGATCGGTAATAGCGAAATGCAACGAGATATAATAAGATTACAATAACTGTGCATGCTCAGGTCCAGGTACATACAGTACATGCAATAGTATATATCTTTAGGTTAAAGGTCCTTTACACAATACTTTAAATGTTAACATAGCAGCAAATAACAACTTTATAAAGATAATAAGGCGTCCATGATCAGAGAATGACTGTTAACAGTATAGATGTATGTATAGTATGTTTATGATGCTTAGTGGCAAACATGTTTCCCAACCCTGGTCCTGGGGACCCCCTGCATGTTGTAGATGTCTCCCTGCTCCAACCCTGGTCCTCCTGGGGACCCCCTGCATGTTGTAGATGTCTCCCTGTTCCAACCCTGGTCCTGGGGACCCCCTGCATGTTGTAGATGTCTCCCCGCTCTAACCCTGATCCTGGAGACCCCCTGCATGTTGTAGATGTCTCCCTGCTCCAACCCTGGTCCTCCTGGGGACCCCCTGCATTTTGTAGATGTCTTCCTGCTCCAACCCTGGACCTGGCGACCCCCTGCATGTTGTAGATGTCTCCCTGCTCCAACCCTGGTCCTCCTGGGGACCCCCTGCATGTTGTAGATGTCTCCCTGCTCCAACCCTGGCCCTGGGTCTCCCTTCAATGCCATAAGGTGCTCCCTCAAAAGCCTCGCCCCCTTTAATGCCATAGGGTGCTCTCTCAGAAGCCCCGCCCCCTTCAATGCCATAGGATGCTCCCTCAGAATCTCTGCCCCACACATTTGGGATAGTGTTGTGTGGTGAGGTCTGCACTATTTTTATTGTGTTCCCAATTTACAATGCAATCGCTGACCATAATTACTTCAAGTTACCTCTCAAAATATATATAGCCTAATTTGTTTTGGTTGAAGATTTAATTTAATATGAAAGGTCATTAAGAAAATTGACAAAATGTTTCATGCACACTTTTATTTCTTGTAACCTAGAAGTCATCTTAATATGTTATATTTGTGCTAATAATGTAACAGATTTGCTTAGGTTTTATTGTAATCCTTACTCGCCAGCCCTGTCTCCAACTCATCCTCACGGGTTACTAGGTTACTGGTTCGCGTTGGTGGAAAAGGTGTCAAACTGAACACAAACCTGAAAGAGGAAGTTCCTCTGGCACTGCTGACACGCACGAAAGAACATTCTCTCACACACAAACGAGCTCTTATTTCATCCGTGTACTACTACGCATGCATGTCTACGGCGGCTGCACCCCCGCCTACGTAAAGCGAGATAACCCACTTGTTCCCCGACAGTTACACAAATGTATGCAAACTACACGGAACAACAAGGCTCATTTCGACCGTCCGTATGTGTCACTTGTTCTCCCCCCCCCCCCCCTTGACAATGTACGGATTGAGGATGGAGGTGTGTGTGTGTGCGTTGGGGGGGGGGGCTAAACCGCACATTTGCCAGTGCTGTGCTGGGTCGGTTACTTTGTGTGTGTGTGTGTGTGTGTGTGTGTGTGTGTGTGTGTGTGGTCAATACCCGAAAAGCCAAAGGCAGCCAGTAGTCTAGTTTTGCAAAGCATCTTAATGCAGATTTAGCAGTGTTGCGCTTTTTGCCCTTTAAACGTGACTGTCTGCTACCGTTAGCAGTCTGCCGTCGATGGTAACTGCCCATTGTTGCACTTCTGTGTAGCCTACACGCAGTATAACGCAACACGAACGACAACAAACAACATACTACCAGAGAGAATATATTTATTTCTTAAATATAATTCTTAAATCTTTGCTACTACTGTAATAATCGTCAAGTGTGACCTCTTGTGGTGGAAACCAGCATTACAGGAATGTTGCTGCGGTTTGACCCTCGGGGCAGCTCTCTCTATTCCTGCTGCAAAGCACATAACAGTGAGCTTGGCTCCATTGTGCTCCTGTGGACTACCATGCAATTGAGTAGTGTACCTTTAATGTTAATATAATAACATTGTAGACAATAATGATCCAATTAAACTGGAAATATGGAGATTGGGCATTGTTTTAATTTAGCCAGAGGACTGAGGGGTGAGTTATTTTAGGGAATTAAGCAGAAATGCCATGCCTTAGGTTGGATATATACTGTATAGCTGTGTCAGTGTTCTAAATCCACAGCCTGTCGTAAATCCTGGACAAAGGCAGCATTTTATTAGCCTGGCTCCACCCGACTATCTGCTCTCAGTTCAATGTTCACTGAGATTATAGTCCGGTAAGGCTGGTCGCTTAAGCGTTCACAAAGCCACTCTGGAGAGAGAGAGAGAGAGAGAGAGAGAGAGAGAGAGAGAGAGAGAGAGAGAGAGAGAGAGAATGAGAATTACAGCTTCTCCTCAATATTTCACTTGTGTTAAGTGTAATCATCTTAAAAGGATGCCAAGTTCCTGCATGGTTGTATGTGGGAAATGCTATAAGACCAGTGGCCAGGAAGTTCACCTGGGAACACCTACTACATTCTATGGATAGAATGAGGTAGATGAGCCAAACAAGTTCAGACCATCATTTATATAACAGATTCCATTGAAGTACAACTGATGCAGAAACCACGTTTGCGTAGTTATTTATACATTCTTACTTTGACATGGAAATCTTATCTTTATGCTATACTTGACAAAAGTGATTTTTAGTTTTTTGTTATGTAGGGCTATTAAGGCGCTATTTGCTCTCAAGCTATCAGTTCGGTTTTGTCAACCCACTATTTAGTCCACTGAATAACATGTTGCGTATCATCAAAAAAGATCAGGTGCTGTCAATTTTAAAAGTATATTTGAGATGAATAGGTCAGATAAAAATTCTATGGAAAGTTAGAAATGGGCATCTGATAACCTCAGGTGAGGGTTTTATATGCTCAGTATCTTTAATGAATCGAAAGTAAGCACACTTCAAAATAATCTTAATAATAAGGCTTGTGTGGAGCGCTTGGGTCTTGAACATTACGGTGCCTGGTACAGAAGAGAAACAACCTGCTTTAGCTTCAGGTCTGGTGATCCAGTAGAAGTTTAACAGCCTCTAAACAGACAAGTCAAGGAATTACAGAACAAGTTTAATTCCTCATAAAATGTAATAAGATTGTTACGACCTGGCTCCAGGGCCGTAAACCAAACAAACCAAACTCTTAACTAACAAACAGAATAACACAGAATGAGGTGTGAATGTCTGTAGGTGTGTGTAATGAATATATGTGGTGCGTGTTGCATGCTGACCAAACTACGAAACAAACCAACAGCATGTGTGGTGCCAGGAGAGTCACACACCCACAGTGTGCTGGAACACACCTATATAGGTGATCTGCCCAGGTCCCTTAATCAGCCTAATTAGGGCCTTTACAGCAAACACAGACCACAGGCCTGCTGAAACAAAGCAGGGCCGTGACAAGATTAATATATTTATTGTAATTAGTAGAAAATAAATAGGCCTATATGTACGCACATGTGAATAGCAGTTGTGTCTGGGGTAGAAAGAAGCTACTGTATTTTCTTTTAAATTTCTAAGATGGATTTCTACTGACATTGGCATTAGGCGAACAATGGCACTCTGCACAGAAACAGAATATCTTGAGAATGTCGAAAGGAAACATCCTGTTTATTGTGTGTGCATGAAGGCTTGGTTGCCAGGGTAACGATAACCATCATAACAAACAGAAGCCATGCCCAATGCTACATGAAAGGGACTGATAGAGGAGTTTAACTTGTTTCATAATTCATTCATAAACTTCACCCAAGCAGAATCAACTGCTGGGTGCTTAGGGCTAAACATAGCTTCAGGCTTAAGGATTGGTTATAAGGATTCATATTCAATTAAATGTCTTATTGGCAGCAATGTACAGAGTTGCAGTATGTTGTAATGTGTATTAAGTAAAATATTTGGAGCCACTTAAAATGGAAAGTGGATAGCACTGTGGCCTCACAGCAAGAAGGTCCCAGGTTTGAACCCCGGTTGTCCCGGCCTTTCTGTGTGGAGTTTGCATGTTCTTTCCGTGTCTGCGTGGGGTTCCTCCACTATCTAAAAACATGTCAGGTTCACCCTCCAGTCAGTGCCATCTGACCAGTGACACTGGCTCCAATCAGGAGTTGGTCCCCGGGCGCTGCACAGCTGCTGCCCACTGCTCCCTTGAGGGATGGGTTAAATGCAGAGGATGAATTTCGAAAAATGTGGATTATGTGACCACCTGTTGACTATGGGACCAAAAGTATGTTCTGTGTTGGAGCCAAACTGCCAACATGTTAGCACAGAGCTGCGTTAAGCTAGCTGGATAGCCAGTCACTTGTTTTGTTAAGGCCGCAGGTACACATCCCAGGCTGTGCGTGTTCTCCATCCCCCCCAACACCTCCCCCAGTGCCGGCGTGATGAGTGGAAAATTGGGCCTGGAAATGGAGCTTGAGTACGTTTACAGAGCCTCTCCACCCTGCATAATTGAAGCCCCGTCACTGGCCGCAATTAATCTTTGAGAAGAAGTTGTCAAATTATTAATGATCCATCAAGTGGAGGCTCTGAAAGTGGACCACTGTTCTGAGTCTGGGCCGGGGCGGGGGGGCGGGCGGGGAGGTTGTTTGCTATGAAAATATGAAGGAGGGGGGGTCTCTGCCTCTGCTGAGCAGTCCAACCGCTCCACGCATCATGCCATCGGTGAGGAGTGAAAGAGGGTCAGCAAAGGGAACCCGCGATCCGTTAACATCATTCTGGGGTTCAAGCCCACACACAACCGTGGATTGTCTGTTGACATGTTTACGCCAGTACAGTTAACTTGGATGATAAACCTACCCACTGTGTTATTCAATGTCTAACAACATCCTTATGTATTGTTAGGAAACTAAAGATATAGGCTAGGGCTATTTCAGTAGGCCCTATCTCTAGTATAAACACACCATCATTCTCCTTCAGTTTGTGGTGTAGTAGCAATATTCTGTATTGAAAGTTATTGTTTATTGTTAATTGTATATTTTATTAGTACAATTATTATAGGCCTATATATTATTTCATTAGATTATACTGTATTTTGTATTTAATTTGATAATATGCTAGCAAGAGGCTATAGAATAGCCTATGTTACATTACCAGGAATGGTATAGGCTACTCTCCATACAATGGAGTTATTTACAGGGGAAAATGTTGCTGTCAGCCTGGCTGACTTGGAACTCTTAGGCCTACTGTCCAGGAGTTGTATGGTTACACCTGTTTGTGCAGGACAACGTGTAGGAGTTCCTCAAAACACCATAGATGATGTTGAGGACAGCCTCCAGTTCCAGCTTGTCAGCAGCAGATCCATAAGAGTGGGGCACCTAAATCTATTATTTAAGGTTGAGTGCAAATTAGATTACAGAACTAGTGTTTCTCTCATACTAGCTTTACATATGCCTACACTAAACTAGCTGGATTCAACAATTACCCCTAATTAACTACCCAAAACTATCCCCTACTTAGATGTTAATTACAAGAAGGTGCGTTCAGAGTTGGCGAACAGTGGTGAACGTTCGTGACGAACATGTTTGCTTTGAACTTGAATTTTTAACTATTTGCGTAAACATTACAAAAATATTTGATTTAATCTGTCACCCATCGTCCAGCTTCAACATATGTTCGCTTAGAATTACGTCCTTAAACCCGTTTGCTTTTGCAAACAAAAAAACTGTTTAAATATGTTTGCTAACATTCGCGAACGTTCGTTTGCCGAACACAGCTCATGGTTTTGGACGTCTATCAAAGCGGTTGCTATTTCTAGACTGTACTTCGTCAGCCTGCTTTGACTTTATGACACATCCTTTGCAGTGAGTAGTTTTATTTTAAAGTAATACAGTTTATTATTTCAACATTTGTACGTGCACTGCCAACCAAACCCATAAGAGCTTTGGGCAAACAATTGTTAAAATATCACACTGGAGAGAGGCTCTGTTCAAACAATGCATTCCCTTTTCCTGTAAAGAGATAACCTTGTGGGAAGTATTTTGCCATCTCACATATGTGAGAAATGACCCTTAGCCCTGTGTGTGCGTGTGCGTGTGTGTGTGTTTGTGCGAGTCCTGGTACAATCTTCACTAGAATCTCCTCCACAACACATACTGCAAATATGTGTTGAAGAAACAGATGCATACAGATTCTTCATTTTGCCATTTAAGGTGAAAAAAAAGCAAAAAATAAATATGCTTAACTTTATTTTAGGCCTACAATATGTTCCATATCCTCTTGAACGACACATGGATTTTTGTTTAATTCATGTCAAAAGGTTAAGATCATTCTTCTTCCTGCTCAAAGGTTGCTCACTATATAGGATATCCATCCTACCATTGGTTTACTAATAATTCATAAATAAAGCAGCAATAAACATGTCCACCCCAGACAGAAAGCTGTTTATTGACCCCTTTTACTATATATATAACAATATACTATAGGTAAAAATAACTATTTGTATTTACAACAACGCCAATATATACACTTCAGCTGAAGGAAGTTGCATATCACATGCAAAACGGTGAATATAGGCTATAAGTGTATATAGGTGAATAAGTCACACATTTATCAGAAGTCAACTTCAGATATGGCCACGACATATACTAATAATAACTCCACGCGTATTGCCTTCTCTGCGTGTTGGTCGAAAGAGAGATTGCTTGTAAAAAACAACATCTGAATCATACACGTATGCTTAGTAGCCAATATCGTAATAGGAACGATGGATTTTAAAGATTTCATTTATTTGTGGAACAGTAAAACAAAGCCACGCTGAAGAGCAATTTGGCTCCATCTAGTGGCAGTGCACGCAATTATGCCAGGACGTATGTTGCATTGAAAGCCTCCTTTATACTGTAGGCCTACTCCTGTATTGAACGACTCCTTATTCCTAAAACTGTCATTAGCGTGGCCTCGTAGACGGACATCTGCGCATTAACCGTCTATTTAAAAAAAGTGATGTCTGTGTTAATGGTGTCAACTGGTTGCAAGTTCAGACTTCACTCCCAGTCGCGCATAAATGATGAGTGCCACCAAAGTCCCTGATTGAAGTCCAGTCTATAGTAGCCAGCCCATTTGCTGAGATTGGTTGATGTGTAGTGCACGCATTTGACTGTGGGGGGCAGCAACACACTTCGCAGAGTTCAGACTGGCGGAGATAATTACAAGACGTAAGCGCCACTGCGTCATTGAAGCCGCGACTCGGCAGTCAAAACAACGAAGCTCCCTTTCATGGCTTCATCTCCGCTCCATAAGTAGACACCTCGACGCGATGGAGGGCGACGACCACCGGGGATGGAGCATGCGAGAGATGCGCCGTTTACTTTCTGTCTGGTCGAATGCGTCGGTTCAGGATCAGCTGAAGAACAACTATCGCAACCGGTATATTTACGAGGACGTGGCCGGGCAGCTCAGGGAAAGGGGTCACACCAAGACGTGGAAGCAGTGTCAGACCAAAATCAAACATCTCAAGTGTATGTACAGGAAAGCCAAGAGGTGCGGAGACCCGGCGAGTTGTCCGTTTTATTACAAGATTGACCGAGTGCTCGGCAACGGACCCTCCGAGAGTCCGGGCTACGACGAGGTGGACTCCGAGGAGGATGAGGACGGTAGCGAGCACAAACCATTGATCGTCAATGGAGTCCCATGTGGACGAGCATTGCCACTGCCTGCTGAAACACCAGTCGTCCACGCGGGTAGGCTATAACCGGTTTCAAAGGTTTACATCTTTGCAATTAAACCTGGCACGTTTCAGATGACCCGAGTCGGTCGGCTCACCTGTAAAAGCTTCAATTGATGTTCAGCGATCGCAGCTAAACATAGGCTACTGTGCAATAGAAGCCTGCACATAAAACCTAAGTTTACCTTTTACTTTAATCTATCCTCTACGATAGGGTGACCATATTTTGGTTTTCAGAAAAGAGGACACAGGGTTCAGGACTGCACTGACGGGTACACATCGGTACCCATAGTGGGTTTGGAGTTGAAATAGTTAACAGCAAATGCTTCCGCAACCATGCAAGTTTAAAGTATTCTAGCTTTGACAATGCATTTCAATGTGGGGGGCAGAGCTTCTGAGGCAGCACCCTATGGCATTGAAGGGAGAGATGTTTTGTATTGATCAAGTTCAAATCAAAAATCTTTATCCAGATTGCCTGACTCCACCTTTTAATACATAAACATATATTTTAACAAGACAATATACCATTTGCTTTCATAGCCATTATGGCAGATAGTCAAGATAATCGTATTCCTTATTCTTTAAATTATTGGCATTTCACAGCACCGTGATAGATTCCATCAGTAAACAAACAACAACAATGTCTTCTAAGTTCTAGGTGCTTCCAGCGCTGTGTTGACAGAATGCTGTGGGAAAACGTTTTATAACAAGACTGTTCAGTGTAGTGTATAATAGCAATAGTATATCCTATTTACTCCTTTAGCTCTAACGTATGTGTGCAGTGCACCTTTTATTAGTCGTTGACATTTAGACTATATTCTGCTAAATGAAAGCAAAAGCCCATTTTTGGCAATTTAGAGAAACCCGCCCAGACACAAGGCCCCAAATAGAGGCCATGTCTGGGGGAAAGGGAGGATGTGTGGTCAGCCTACTCTACGCACAAATCGCTTATTAACTTAATAGTTATTTGCATCTCCCAAACCAGCTTGGTTTTGCTTCTAATGTTCGGTTACAGTTGCACCACTGTGCTAGCCTGGCAGCTGCTCGCTGACAGTATAGTCTGGAATCCCTTGCCGCTTTAGAGTTTGCACCTTTTTATATAGCTCTATGGTTTGCACAGCCGCCCTGGGTACCGGACCAATCAGAGACCTATGAGGGGTGGCTAAGTGTGGTGACGATGAAGTCCAGAGTGTGTTTCTAAATGGTGGTTAGCGCTAGACGAAGAGATACAAACAGTTGTAGCACAATGCCTATTGGTTAAAGCAGTGTTTCCCAACCCTGGTCCTCGGGGACCGGTGCCCTGCATGTTTTAGATGTCTCCCTGCTCCAACACAGCTGATTCAAATGAATGGCTCGTTATCAGGATTCTAAAGAGCCATTCATTTTGGCACATGCAGGGCAGTGTTCCACGAGGACCAGGGTTGGGGAACACTGGGTTAAAGGATGCTGCAATGGTTCCTTTATTAAAAGGTGTAGCCAGCTATTGTAAGCTAATTGTAAGTTAATAAAGCTTTTCGTATGCGGTTCAGTGTGTGTGGCAAAACTGGAGAAGCCCAGTAAGATGCAAAAAGCCTGTACATTTTATATATATATATATATATATATATATATATATATATATATACATACATTTTTTTTTTTTTAACACACAAATTTGTTTTTATCTATCATAAACCAATGTAGCGGGTCCAGACCTGTCGACGACATGAAAATGTTTTCCATTTTGTGTAGAAGCTGCGGAGCGAGACGCTGCACAGCAAGACGCTGTGGAACGAGACGTAGTTTCGGCTCTCTCCTCCTCGTCATCGTCTGACGACACCCAGAGGGAGCGCCAGCCCATGGGCGGTGGCGGCCGCGGTGGAAGCCGCGGTCGCGGCGGCCAAACCAACGGACCAGCCGCCTGCATTACGAAGAAGTCCCGGTTTGAGATGACCCTGGAGACCTTCGCCAACGTCCTGTCCACCAACAGCAGACGGTATAGCGACGTGCTGCTGCAGATGCAGGCTGCACAGCACGCACAGGAGAAGGAGCTCTTTGGGATGATGATACAGGCAATCACGTCCCTAGAGCGCCACCCGCAGGCTACGCCGAGAACTGACAATGGTCTGCAGTAATATGGTTTCTGTTCATTTGTGTGCATGTGTGCACTGAATGTGAGGACATTGGTGAATACTTTAAACGTTTCTTTTCTGTTTTTTTTTTTTTCTTTTTGTAAACTGGCACCAAACCAGAGGGATTTTAGACACAAGTAGCATTTATTTTAAAATAAATTCTGTGATGTGTACAGGAAGTTTCTCTAGCAGATAATTGTTTATACAATATCTACAGACAGCAGCTCCAGCAGAGGTCCCCAAACTTCCCTTTCCCGAGCAACATTATCCAGCTCTGACTGGGGGATCCCGAGGCGTTCCCAGGCCAGTGTGGAGATATAATCTCTCCACCTAGTCCT
>JAODTR010005893.1:0-11107 GCA_025399935.1 Amblyopsis rosae
TCACAACACAACACATCACATCACAACACATCACAACACAACACACATCACAACACATCACATCACAACACAACACATCACAACACATCACAACACACAACAACACAACACAACACATCACATCACAACACAACACACATCACATCACAACACATCACATCACAACACAACACATCACATCACAACACATCACAACACAACACACATCACAACACATCACATCACAACACAACACACAACACATCACAACACATCACAACACACAACAACACAACACAACACATCACACAACACATCACAACACAACACATCACAACACAAAACATCACATCACAACACAACACATCACAACACACAACAACACAACACAACACATCGCAACACAACACATCACATCACAACACAACACAACACACAACAACACAACACACAACAACACAACACAACACAACACATCACAACACAACACAACACACAACACATCACAACACAACACATCACAACACAACACAACACACAACACAAGACAACACAGCACAATAACACAACAATAACACAATAACACAGTGCCACAGTCCTGTTTACTGCAACAGGACTGTGGCAGTAAACTCTATAATGAGCAACTTGCAGGCAGGCAGGGAAAAGCACTGAACTAGGCGTTCCCCCGCCAAGGAAGCAGGCCAATGTGTGGAGCGACTCCATTATCAAGTGGCACGGCATGGTGCACCTTGGCGCTAATGTCTTTAATGAGAGCAGAGGAGCAGCGCGCTCTGGTGGGGGGGGGAGCGACACCGTGATCGATGGCTGGGCCACTGGCTCCCCTCCTGCTCCTCCTCGCACGGCTGCCTCCCCAAGTGCAACAAATAAGCATGACGGCCATATTACTTTATTGCGTTTCATTAGTCGTGACATGCTAATAAACTAACCGCTTTTCCATCGGTCGTGAGGACGTTCGGACGACCTGCTCATCGAGTAACATGTCTTTGTGAAACTAATAATTGGGAAATCTGCATGTATGAGGCATCTTATTATAACAGTCGCAATACATCACTTGTGTTAAGTAACTGCTCGTTTCAATCACTTTAAAAGATCATCTCAGGTGTTTTATAATACATGATAAAGTAAACATTACATTAGAGTAGCAACCTGCCCACAACAGACTAAATCTATTTAAAGCGGAGATTTGACATTATTTTGTGGCCGGTACAGATAAACTATGTTGTTTTGGTAGCCCCTGGACAAAATGTCCCTTTAAAGCAATTGAATCTAAGACAAATGTTGACATATGCTAAATAACATAATTCAGTTTCACCAATGTGATATAGAGTACACTGTGTGCTACTGTATATGACATATGTACATTTATTCTCCTACAGAATGCCACATTCATTACTGCTGAGGTTACAGTAGATCTACACATCTCAACCGTTTTATATTCAATTTGAAATCACATCCAAATGTATTATTGATTACAATGATATACAGTGATTATTATTCCTTAATGTATTATATCCATGATTCATTCATTTGCATATATAGTCTACATCTGTCTATTGATATTTATCTATGAATATCTATACATTTACATTACTGGTATAATGCCATGTCTGAATGTTTTTCTTTTTTTGTTGGGGTAGAATAGGAATATTGTAATGTGTGAAACATTGTCTACTGTATGTCTATTTATTTATGTATTTACAAGTGTACCCACTGTCTATCAGGACCTTCTTGACAGGAACAACATATACAAACCCTAACATCCAGTCTCTATTAGCAGACTTTATGAAAGTTTCACCGTTAGTTTACGGATGTGAGATCAAAATGATGATTATAAGCACCAGAAGTGGAGGAAAGAGAATTGCCACAAGCAGAAACATGCTGCAAACTTCTGAATAAATCGTGTACAATGATGTTGTGAATATATATACAGTATATACACATATATACACACACACACACTATATAAGCAGGCTGTAACATTAAGTAAAGTAGTTTATTATTGTTAATGAAAGAGCCGGGTGCACAATCTTTAGTCTATTGTGTACATATTGCGTAACTTCTCTTCTCAGTAGCCAATTAGGGACACACTTTTTCTGCCAATTAATGTGCACTAGATTCACTAGACAACATTTTCTAGTGTGCTTCAAAATCCCTTTCTGTGCCTCTAGCAGACGAATGTGGATAGGCGGATTTGTCTATGCACTTAACGTTTTATTTCTAATAGAACAAATGTCCTACATCTTTATGAAAATGGTCGGTAAGCATAAGTTTTTGTTGCTTTGGCATGTTATAAATACATTATTAAGTGTACACTTGTTGGTCAAAAGAAAAACCCATATCCCTAAATACTTTTTAGTATTTCCATTAACATTTCCATTATAAAATTTTAAACATAAAAACATTTTGCGTTTTCAGTCTATACTTCCATCACCATCAACGATAACTCCAGATGTTATGCACAAAAAACACACAATTCCATTTACTGGGGCCACACCAATTCAACCAGTATTTCTGAAATAACCTATCCAATAGTGTCAAAGAAAATGCAAATAAGGCTTTTATTTCTCTTCCTTTGAATACTGAGCAGTTTGAGGGCAGCTCATAGGCATAGAAGCTTGGGAACCGCATAGAGTGAGTTTCCAGGGGCACATTGTGGTTCCACTCTGCTACAGAGCCTGCTTTAGAAACACCAGCACCACAACATTTTAATGAAATTCATCCTCACCTTCTTATGGGTCAATGGCATGCACCCAAGTGACAATGGACAGACACCTCACATACAGCACAGTGTCAGCGCAAATGTCCACTCCATGCTCAGAAAAGAACTGCTGCAAAAACTGCCACAACTCAAACATGTAATTATAATGTTATGATTGCCAGCTTAAATTGCTCCAGTAAATCAGTTTACCGGAACAAGTTACACCTGAACGCATGTTCCTATTAATTAAATTAAATGCCAAAAAAGGCACTGTAGTTTATTGTGAGGGAACACAGTGAATGGACTGGACCCTGTATTTGGGTATAGCGGTTCTCTCTATTAGTGGTTTTCAAGGAGGACCGAGAGGGTCATCTAGACCTGTGAGGTCCAGAAAGATGTGCCTTCAGGTGTTGATTCTGGACAAAATAAAAGCAGGTCACTAGACAATGCATATCTCAATAAGGCTCACCAGTGTCTGGGTGGAATGCTGAGCAGCACATATCTCACTGCAGACCCGACACCGGTCGAACTCCAGAATGATTCATTCACAATAATTAGTTTGTTCTTTTTTGCGTGCGTGGACAAGAAATGCAATCCAAGCATTCACTATCACAAATGAGAACTGGGCTTAATTTCCACCACGGTAATTAAATAAACAAAATGGTGATGCCTTTAATCACTGAATATTGACCTTGATTGAATATTTGATGGAGGATGTGACTGAGCAGACTTACACCCCCCTCCCCCCCACAACACACACACTCCCTTGAGGTGTTTCTGGGGGGGTGGAAACATAATTTTTTTAAATTATAGTACATCTGCAGTAGTTGTATTGCGTATAGTAAAGCATGCATCACTTTGCAGTTGTTTAGTCTTCTACCATATGGTAATGTGGTTATGATATCCAAGCCAGTGTTTATAGCCGTGACATCACACTAATGTTAGTGTGGGTTTAACACTAGTGATTGTGTTGCTATTTATAGGGGCCCAACTGAGAACATTGTGTTTGAGGACCAGAAACACTCGGAATGCGTAATGAATGCATGAATGCAAGTAAAGGACCCTAACGCCTTTATGAACAACATCTCTCTCTATGCCTGTTTTCTGACATACTCCAATATTAAGAAGCACGTTGTAATCATCTCATCTTTAATCTATGGATGTCGTCCTTCCTACATGACCTACTTTCAGTCTCTAAAGAGGAAACTGTCTCACGCACGCACCCACACCAGGGTTGTTACTGTACGTATGAAACCCAGTCAGTAGTCGCCCGCTGATCCTATTTGACAGCGATCCCCTGTAAGAGCCGCTATGGCCATATAGGGCCGCAGAACACAGCTGCTCGCGGCCCCCGAGAGGAGACGGACGAGACAGATCCATTGTTGGTCACTGAATGCTGTCAGCGGGGCCGGCTGGTATGTGGCCATCAAACTGTAGTCCTCTTGCACTTTGGCCGCTGCACTCAAACACACACTACGCTCACTTGTATGTATGGTGTCACTCTGAGGATACAGCGATGGCCGTGGTGCTCGCTCAGAGCCAAGTGCTCCTTATGGGGCAGACATAGACGATAGGGGCAGAGACATAAATGTTTATGACTGGTGGACTCCTGTGTGGCCCTATTCAAATGCTTTACTACTGTGAGATCTTTGAAATGGTTTTCTCGTCGATGGACAACACCTTTTTAAAGAGCCAATTTCACCTTGGCTGTTGAGTGCATCCGCTTCAACGGTAAACTGTGGGATATTACTGTACCTGTGCAGTCTAATTAATGAGACACTGCAGCACCTGGAGAAATAGGGAGCCGTTGTTAAATCCTCCCTATAGCTTCCTTAAATGGACAGTCATTGCCATGCAGCATGACCAAAGTACTATCCCGATTATGCCGCATGGGTTTATGTTAAAAGGACTTGTGTACGGTACTGCAGGCCTGGTTTAACAGGAGTCCAGGCCTGCTCTAAGCAGTGTGCTGTGTGCACACACACCAAGCAAAAGCTCTTAACAGAAGTCAGTGCCTCTGGCCTGGTGATAGCAAAACAACAAGATCTGGACATTGTACGATATCATCTCATCTAGATTATCTAGACCTCGCCAAGACGTTATGCAGGGATACTGTAAGTTGAGGCGTCATAAACACTGGTGAAATGACAATGCAAAAAGGTAACAGTTGTGCATATTAGTTGTGAGCTTGTTTATGCATAAAACAAGCTAATTTGGCCGCCAGTGTAGTAAGTGAAATTCACTTGATAAGATTTCTTAAATTAAGTGCAGATGTACTTCATGTAAGTCACTAGATAAGCCATTTATATTAGAAACAAGTCCAACTAGATTTTAAATCTAAAAACAAGATTATCACACCAAGTTAGGTGTTAGTTTTTGTAGTTGTACTCCATTTCAACTATACAGGTTTCCAACCAGCTGCCAATCACATTCCTGCATCCGATACATCACACACAAGAGAATATTCAGGAGACACACGAGCAGTAACCATCTGTTATCACGCCAAGTGTATCTCGTCAGTTAGTGAGTTGATCACCATGATGATCACATTATTACCCAGAGGCAGCACTCAACATCAACAGTTACATGTTATATAGGAGGTGAACAGTTGACGGTTTACCTTTTAACTGACTTTTAACTGGTTCATACATGTAATCTATCCTTCATGCTATCACTTTTCCCTGCTGAGGCTCTTTCTACAGCCAGATAGAAAATAGACTATAAATACTGATTGATATTATCTGATTTAGCCGCTATGAACATACAGAAATTCTTATCTTGGTGAATTCATCCATCTATTTAAACTGCAGTCCGTCATTAATCCACGATTCCGGCTTTCCTTCATAAAATCCCCATTTAATGTGTCCTGTGTGTTGCATAACACATCTTTACCCTGTTTGAGACATGCTGCACATCCACTGGGTGAAGAAAGTATTGAGCACTCGTTCTAATCCCACCACATAACAGCTTCAACACTTTTGGCCAATTACATTAATAAGGAGCCATTTTTGTTGTATGAAATGCAATGCTTGTCATAAAGATCGATAGCAACACGCTCGGTTCACATGCCACAAACAAGATGCCGTGACATTTAAAGAAAGACTAAATAATGTCTAACCAAAACATTTGCACCTGTAATGTACCTGAAAAGGGAAGAAAAGGTTTCCGTCTTAATACAGTTATCATATTAAAACCATTCCAACGTTTCATTTCAGAAACGTCTTTATTTAAACTCTGTGCCAATGAGTGCGGATGCTGTCACTCAATACACAATCAATGGTCCTGAAAACTGAGCAGACCATTTTAACAGGACCGTGTGGCATCAATGAATCCTATTTACTAGTTCAATGCAGTGAGTCTACAAATATATGTATACACTGCAGCCAATCGCTTCTTCTGATAAAAACTGTTTCCTGCTGCATCTGTGAAACATTTAGCATTTTTTATTCAAACGCAGCAGCACAAACAACTGCTCCCTGCCAAGCAGGCTCTCTATGGGTCTGATGCCACGGTGACTGATTGGAGCGTTTTGCTGGCTAAACACTTGGTCTTGCTAAACTACTCTGACTACAGTCCTTCGTTGCCAACCTTGGGAAGTGACAGACATGAACAAACAAACAAAACAAAAAAGAAACGGCGTCCTCAACATTTTTGGTCTGCACCCAGAGAGTTGCATCTGGCGAGGCACAGCCCAGACTCTGTATGCTAAGCAGGCCTGTGACAGAGGCTGACACGCACACTGGCAAATGGAGACGTTTTAACTAAGTGTGAGAGGCTTGGGAGGGCGGGGGAGGCACGGACGGATTGATGGATGGGGGAGGAGGAGGTGCAGAGAAGGAGCCTATTTCGGGAGAGCCGTATCGCACTTTTTAATTCTGACTCCTGTGACTTTTCTGTAGGAGAGCCTTCTGCTCATCACTTAAAGCCATCTTTCAGCGGGGATCTGGACAGTGATGCTCCTTGGCAGAAACAGTAAGCCCTGGCTAAAGTGCAACCAGTGGAGAGCTCACAGCTAGTTTCGCTTGAGCCCGGACACACCAGTGTGGGTTTCACTTTAAATGATGTGACACAATGACACAGCCTGCCCAATTTCCAATACTATTATCCTTCATGTAGCAACAGTGTCCGCTTCATGTCAGCCAGATGGAACACAGACATAGCAACGTGTCACAGTAGTTTTCACGTGGAACCGCAGACAATGGGAGGGTTTATTCTCTGATATAGAGTATTACTATTATAAAACCTGCAAAATATCCCATCTTATGTATCTATTTACACTGCACATTTTGTAATCACTATTTAACTCTTCCCGTGGGGTAACAACAGCAACATAAAACATACCAGATTAAATGTGTATTTCAGCTTTAAAGCGCCAAATGGCAAATATCAAAATTTGTCAAATCAATTTAAATGAGTCTAAACCTCTCATTTGATCAGGTGATGTAGTTTTATGTATGTGGAGTATCAACAAAGCCGTAGCACTATGCATCGCTTCACACATTTCGACGCGTGATGCGGCGCCGGAGGACCACAGAGCGATACTGTTTTGATTTAAGCTCGAAGTTAGCGAGAATGACTGACCCTGCCTTTAAATGCAACTTCCCATTTAAATTGAAAACGTACTGTATGTCTTGTGCAAGTGGGCTTTTCCAACACATAGAGATAGCATCCAAGTGTTAAAAGGCATGAAACAATAAGTATGGCTACTGTCTCCTGAGCACTGCTAAATGTGCTGGTACAGCGCTATTCATTTGGCTTCATGTAGTGATACATAGTGATGAGGTAGGTAGACGATACATGAGCCGGATTAGAAGATAGCACTTCTCAAGCAACTGTGGGAAACTAGATGCGCAAACTTCTAAGCAGCTGAGCTACGTTTGTAGAAAATTATGTAAGCCCTAATATTTATTTTCAACTATTTCAAATGAAAATGCCACCGCCAAGCTCCACCAACATGGTGGATTGTGGGAAAACCTCATCAAGTCTCCTTCCTTCAGAGGTGGTGCTAACGGAGGATCCTATGCCTCAAATCTGTTTTCTGATTAAAAACTGATAACTTGCGATCCCGCAAAGATACAGCTGTGTCGCGCAGTTGACTGAAATAGCCTACAGCGACTTTTACCCTTGATAAGTCATAACGTAACCTAAGAGATATATGTGTCTGACACATCCATCTGAAACTGAAACTGTTTCAAGAGGGCAGGCGCTTTCAAGAAAATACTTTGCATGTGATTGGATGAACCTGTGAACCAGCAGAGTCTGTTGTTATCCACACTTGCATTCAAAAAGTCTGGAGAAGAGTGGAAACATATTTTCCATTGAGAAAAGCCTTTTCTCCTCCAATAGTGGCAGGGGCAGGATGCTCTTGTGGTCTGGGTGTTGGGCTCCCAGCCGGAAGGTTATGTGTTTGAACCCTGGTAAGCATCCTTGAGCAAGATGCCTAACCCCCTACCCCCCCAACTGCTCCCGGTGGTTGGTCGCACCATGCATGGCAGCAATCACCATCGCCCGTAGCTACAATGCCCGTAGCTACAATGATGATTGGCAACACACTAGGTTTACCGGCCTGAATCACCTCGATTTCCATGTTCTCCAGACTGGTTCTCACGACAAAGTCAAAGTGAAACTTGATAGATCAGGAAGTAGCTAATGTGCAGCAGCACACCAACCATCGCCATGAGTAAATGGCAAAGAGGCCCAAGATTGACAGGCTCCATTTGAGGCGAAGTCCACAATATATAACATTAGTTTTCATAAATACATTTTCCTCACCGACCGTTTTATGTTCTGTCAATCATTTTAAATGGTCCAATTATTTATACTTTAGACTTTTTCTAATGACGTTGCCAAAGGTTAGAGAAAAAAATACATATTTATATTTTTGCCTGAGAATTTGGCACGTGAATGATGTGAGCAGGTCTTGGATCATGCAGGTAATTTGTCACAGTCAATTGACAGCTAAACCCACCCACATGCGACAGGAAATATCCACAGAGCATCTCCATTCGAAAATGCATCCTTGAGAAGACCTCCACAATGTCACAGGACCACCTGAGGTCCTTCACAGCGTCTCACCACCTTCTCAGTACCTTCACAAGACCTCCTTCAGGTTCCCATAGAGGTGCTAAGGCCATGACTGCCCAAATGAGTGCCCAAATGACTGCAGTCATTGCTATCATCTGAAGCAGAGGCCTTCAACAGGGTGTCCGGGACCCCTAGGGGGTCCTCAGAGGTACTGCAGGAGGTCGTGGAAATGATTTGATCCCAAACTTATTTTCTTGCAAAAATGGTAATGTCAGAAAATATACATTTACATAAATACAACCCGTACTGTTAACCCGATAACAAAAATGTTATACCATATGTGATAGTGGGTCCCCTATGCCGTATTTCTATCAGCCAAAAAACTTTGAAGACCTCTGATCTTAAGCATGTACGACACATGGCAAAGCGACATGACACAAGCAAGATGGGGTTTTTCTCATCATGAAAAGCACATTTTCGTTCTTTTTCTTTTGTGTTTATGCAGTTGAATCCCAATTTCTCCCAGTAGGTTTACACAGGCTTGCTGAGCTAATAGGCCAGTGAGACTTAATGTTTTCGCCTGTTGGCAATTCTTTCTGCTGTCAAAATAAGCTGCATATCTGCACACGTCTAAAAATCACACGTCTTTGCCCCCCAGAGTGGAAAGCATTATAGAACCTCACAACTGCAAAGGTTTTCATGATCTTGGGTATGCTAAATTGCCAGCTATAAATAGTAATTTAAAGAATATGGCACCATTTTCACTATAATATTATATTTTTTATAAATACTATAAATAAAATGTTTATAATTGTACTGGCTGTACTGTCTGCTAAAATACCTAATTGAAACACTAGTTTAAAAGGAACTACTAGTTTTAAGGGGACTTGCGCTGTTTAAAATGATAAAGCTCATTCTGCACACATTATCTAACATTTTTGTCATTATTTACGTTAAGATGTTTCTTACACATAGAAACCCTTTTCATGTAAAACATTGCTTAGTCGTGGATCTTTCAAACAGTCACCACACAATGCGACTCGCCAATCGTAGACACACTGGCAGAACATTCTGAGGCCTACATTTGGGCAAGCGGAAATAATACTAATTTAAGTGGAATTGTCCTGAGAGCAGCGCTGTGTCACACTGGGTCATATGTCAAAAGACAGCAGAGTGTAATTTGGAATATATGGCTGCAATTGAATCTATTTCCAGGTAAGGTCCAGACACCGACCTCATCCACAGGTGGAATGGCACAGCAAATAACTACATTATTTCAAGTCCAGCATAAGTGCAAATCCCAGGGTATGTTTAAAAAGAAAAGGTTTTTGCTACCAGCTAACAAGAGGGTTCTACACCAACCTTACGAGTTTTCTAGAAGGACCATTATCCCAAATCTTTTTCAGATGTGCCAAGCAAACATTTAAATATTTGTATTGGTATTTGCTCTCTAAGCACAAAATCTCACCATACATAATCACGATGTGGCACATGTATTAAAGACTAATTATCCCTGCCATTACATAAGTAACCTGTTCATTCCGTTTCCTCCGAATTATGCCGCTGTGTTGGAGACCCCTTGCAGGGTTATTTGCCCACCTAAACGTACCTCTTCTGCACATTGGCAGACCTCATTTAGAACTGTGGTACAGTATGTCTTTGCTTGTCTTACTTAACTGAAGCTACTCTAAGGTATAATTGCTGAAACTAAATTCATTATAATTACAAATTTGACACTCTGCTGCTTAGAGCTTGGCATGGCCGTCCTCATTGTACGCTTCTAAGTGTAACTAATCGCATGCTAGCTGGGCAGACATGGAACGCTCGTGTCTGATTTGACGCTGCATATACAGGCTGTGTGCGCAGAAGAAAGGGTATTCACCAACGGGGCCAGCGTGACCCCGCATGTACATGTGCGTGGTAAAAACGACAGCGTAAATTGCCCTCTGCACGAAGCAGAATGGAGTCGTGGCCGCGTACACGATGACGGCCTGGCACAAAAGGATGACACATGCACGTGAGCGTATTGTCCTCTCCGCTCCCATAATACACAGTGTGCCGGCACACCAGCGGGTCAGCACACAGCGCTGTTCTGTGCCCCGGTGCTCCAGGAGGCAATGGTGACTAAGGGGCTCTTTGATTGGCACCACAGACTGGTGTCCTGTTACATAATATGGACACTCTGTTAAACCCCTAAATACATAACTTCCATAACTCAATATTAATATGATGTATGCATTGAGTGTATTTCCATAGAAATGCCATAGACGTCTGTCAGCTATCGCTGGGTCAAATGCTTTGTGGGAATATCAATCAATCAATCAATCAATCAATCAATCAATCAATCTTTATTTATATAGCACTTTTCATACAAATTCATGTAAC
>JAODTR010005894.1:0-11106 GCA_025399935.1 Amblyopsis rosae
CCAACGAGCCCTCCCTCTGGGCCTGGCTCCAGACGGGGGCCCTGGGCTTCCTCCGGGCAGGGTAACCTCTCCTCTTAAATTATCTTGCATAGGGGTCTTCTGGACCATTCTTTGTCTGGCCCCTCCCCTGAGACCACTTTGCCTTGGGAGACCCTACAAGAAGCACAAGGCTCCAGACAACACATCTCTCAGGATCATAGGGACACACAAACCTCTCCACCAAGATAAGGTGATGGTTCCCGGAGAGGAATTACTTTGAAATGCATCCTAATTACATTCACTCTAAAACTGTACAAGTAGTTGATAAAGTGTAAGACATATGGCATTGGAATATTCCCCATTCATTCCTATGTAACTAAAATACTATTGATGAAATATTAAGCATTACTATGAAGTATTACCGCCACCTACTGTTCAGAAGAACGCTACTGTCTACATGGTCTATATTAGAATGTAGCCCAAGCAAGGTCGGTCTGTCGTCAGACAGTAAGAGACATTTGCTCATGTTGGCAAACTACATGCTACAACCAAAAATCATATCCAGATATATTTAAGATGAATACCGATACACAGTATATCAGTATTTTCTACAAAGTGGGCTAAATGTTCAGGCCTACATCAATGCCAAATGTGATATGTTACAAGCACTTACATTTTTATTAAAATAAAAACTATTAAAAGGGTTTACTCTCTTAACAAAACACATTGTGAAATACAATGTAAAAAGCACATAATAGCAATGTTATTTTTAGCGACATTAATTGTAGTTGTACATTGTTCAATCTATTGCAGAGGTTGCGAATATTGCAGCTGTAACAACAGTTTACTCCATGCAATCCACGTTTGGTTTAGCTTGTAATACTAGCTAGGCTACCTGTATCTTTTTGTCAGAACATAGTACATTGAGCATGTGACTCAGTCAGAGCTCTCTCATTGGTTACTCTGCACATACCACTAGTGGACTTAAGGCACAGCTGCACTATACGTGCCTACATCTTCACAAAGTCATGGTTCTGAAACATTGGATTCCCATCTGGCCGGTGCTTTCCATGGTCTAAAACGTTTTAAAGTGCTTTCTTATTTTTATTAACTTAATTGTTACTTTCTTTATTTAAACATGACTCTGTTTAAAACCTGTTCATAGGTTGACTTTATTTGGCTGTATATGGTTCACATATAATGGACTTCTTCACCTTATTTAATCCTCCCAAACTGCAACAATTACATTTTGAAGTTTGAACCTCTGTTTTATTAGCACATATTGATCAGTAATACAAAATCTGAGATCCATTTGTGTATGAAATTGAGTCCCAAGGAGTTTAAATGCTTTGAAATTGGCTATGACATAATGAAGGCTTCATCTTAGACATTTAAAAAAATACCCTTATTCTTTTTAGAGTCAGTCTCTCTCTCTCTCTCGACATTAAATAACAAATCCATCATTATCTATTCTGTTTGGCTTTTTTCCCCACATTTGGTTAACAATGACAGCTTTATGAAGCTGTGCTCTTTGTTGCAAATAGCCACATGATATTCTCCACACTTTCATAAGCAGTGGTCACGTCAGGCTACATCTTAAATGTTTCAACCCTAGATTACTGGGAAGCTCTGGTTAATTAATCGGGAAGGGAATCTTATAGATTCAGTTACCACTGAAAGGTTAAGGAAACAATATGGCTTGCTTTTGAACACAAAATATTGAGATATAACATTTGACACGCAAGTAAATTATTTAGGCTGCAACTTGTTACCTCACTGTACCTAGCTAGGCTATATGCTACCGGTTTGCTTGCTATCTTGTAGCTTGTTATGATACAGGATAGCGCAGATTACATTTGTGTTTCATTTCTACTGTCGCTAAAAATATATGAGGACTATTCTTTCTTATCACAAGCAATTAAGTTACATTGCCAAATAAAAAACTATTAGACAAAATCTCCTTTCAGTATTGAGGTCTCATATTTGAGATACATTAGGAACAATTTACAGTATCATCACAGTAATTCTTTAAGATTTTACAGGCATTTTGTAATAGTCGCGTACATCTGGATCTGGTGGATCTGTCGGGCTTACTATGCAGTTGTTTAGATATGGTCATTGGACCTTAGTTATAGACTGGCTATAGACCTGCATTTAACGGCTATCCAAATACTATCAACCAGGTTTGCAACTAACAAAACAGACTAGTAATGGAGGCATGTTAGGAGAGACGACCACATTGACAGTGAATTTATGGAAAAATGTATTACCACATAATAAATATATATCAGTATAATGATAATGTAAAATGTTATATCTATTTTGAAAATATATTGGTATAATTTAAATATCTATATATTGCCCAGCGTAGTTCAGATGGTAGTGGAATCTTAGGCGCCAAGAGGTTTACACCAAGATGTTCCATGAAGCATGGTGTGAAAACCCAAAAGATGCTCTGGGAGGACTGTGAAACAGATTGTAAAACTGCTGATAGTAGTGTGGGTCTCACCGTGTTGTCATCCTCCTTGGACTCTACCACTTCTGGCTCAGTTGTTACAGAGGGCGTCTTGGGCTTATACCAGCAGATCTGCAACATGCGACCTTTGAACCTAGCCCCCTGATTCGCTGCCTAGACAAGAAAGGTGATGGAGAAACATCTGTTTTGGACAACTCTTCACTGGTAGTGGTGTAATTCAATATAAACGGCACACCGTCACTGTGTGGGTCTTATTTTACAAAATCATATTTTTTCATTTAGGTCCGAGCGCAATACTTGTGCTCAATACTTGTGGCACAATGGGTCGGATTTAAGCAGGAAAACCAGAGCTTACATTTCATCCATGACTTCCATCAAACAACTGAAAATGGAAAGGGCTTTTGTAAATCAGGAATAGGTCAAGTCGGAATTGCTTAGCAATTAGTGTCATATAGCTGGAAAATTTTATATTAATTTGGCTTTAATTTAACATAACACAACAACCATATTTGATATAAATGGTGGTATGGAGAAATAATAACTAGAGAAGTCTGGCTTACATTCTCTGCTTCACTTCTTGTCTTGAACGTCATCACTACGCTGGTGGAGTCTTGATCACGGAGGTCCTCAATCTCACCAAATTTCTGAAAGAAGGCCAAAGATATATCAGCATGTATATCCCCTTAAGCACATTACCTACTAAACTTCAGCACATGACCCAAAAGTAAACATGCAAAAACATAGCTTATCTGCGTGAAACAATGTATACTAACTGGGTTTAAACTAAAAAGTGAATACACTGTCAAATTCAATGCTAGCTGCCCTTTCTGTGTGCGTAATGGAATAAATAATTGGTGTTACAACACAATAAAGTGGTGCAGACGCACAACGCTATCCTGGCCATGGCAATGGGTTTCCAATGTGTGGGGGTGGAGCTTCTGAGGGAGCACCCATATGGCATTATAGGCAGAGGTGCTTTGTATTGGTAGAGCGCAAACCTTTTCTCTAGTGTTGCTGACTACACCTTTTAGCGCGAGCAAGCCCCGCTGATTTACTTTTCCCAGTAGTCCCCAGCTATTAGACCACATGGTGGGTCCCCTCACCACAAAGTGTGGCATCAGCTCCTCCTTCTCCTCTGGCGTGACCCCCAGAATGGCCAGGGCCCGGGGTCTGTGGTCCACCACCATGCGGTTCTGGGTGCCGCCGCGCCCCATCAGCTCCCGGCTCCGGGCCCTGCCGCGGCCAGCGTGAGGAGTGCCGGGGTTGGGCACCGGCCTGCCTCGGCCCCGCCCCCGGCCAATTTGGGTCACGTTCAGGCCCAGACGGGTGGCCTGCAATAGGACAGTGAACGCTGGTTGAGTGCTAGCGCTGGTCTTGTTTGGGCAGAGTTCTAGGAGTTTCCTAGCCTGGTGTAACCAGACCCAATATTCACTAGATTAAAATTGGGTGTGGACACACTCCATTGGGAAGTGTTGACAGCTGTAGACTTCTGGATAATTCATTGGACAGCCTTGAATCCAATCGGCAGTGCTAGTAGTGTTTGAATTGATCTATCTAGCTCTACCACCGCTTCACATACAGTTAGGCCAGTTAGCAAACGCTGTCTGACGCACAATGAAGGATCTTGCTCAAAAAAGGTGCTTACAGTAGGCAGGGCTTGGGAATAAAAAGACAATGTCCCGGTTAAGTGTCAACCGCCCCCATTACTACTCACCTGTCCTGTCCCAATACAGACACGTTGCAGCATAAAAAAATGATAAAGGCAGATGTGTTCAAATGCTGAGCCAGACGGCACCATCTTCCAGCTGCTGATGTTATTACTTTATAGTCAAGTAAACAAGGAGGACTACATGGTTGGTAAGTTAAGAAAGCAAGAACAAGCAAGCAAGCCTTTTCCCCTTATATTTTACAGCTCATTTACTACCCCTGGCTGCCCTTTACCACAAGTTGTCACATCTTTATATGGCCGTACCCACCACTGAAGTTACAGAGGTCCGGACCTTTATATTTTTACGCAATAAAAGCAGTGAAATATGAAACTACAGTGAAAAGTAACTTTCATTCTGCAAAGATAACAGACTTCCTCGTTTGATGACCGGCATAAGGGAAGTGAACGATCTTGTAAATTACAACAAATCCTTTGCCCAACACGTCGGCCCTTTGATTCAGATCTATGAGGGTCTGTGCAATTAGTCCAATGACACAGCACGTTGCAAGTGCCCATCAAAAAGAACATGTAGCTGAATCTGCAGACATGTGGTCTAGTTTCATGCTATTTATCCATAGAGATCATTATTTGAGGAATAGCTTCTGTGTTTTGTTGCACAACTTATGCTACTTAAATAAGTAGCATAATTTGTGTAAACTTAAGTAAATGGACAATATCTGGTTCTTAGTATCAGACAATGAATATTCAATATAGTGATATTTGGATAATGCCTAATCGGTGATTAGACATTGGCTAACAAATCAGGGTCAAATCTTTGCTATTAACATATTCGGAGAAAAAGTTAGATATCTTACAAGACTGCTGTGGCACACATACCTGACAGGAGCGAGAGTGTGTGAACTCGTTCATGTTACAAATAGCCTATGAATGCATATCCACGTGTAAGCATTACATTTGTATGTGTGTGTAAACAGTCATGATGCCGATTAGTAAGTTTAACTTGAGTAAATCTGTAACAATTCCATCCATCCAATGTTAAACTTCCAACTAATAATGAAATGCTAAATTTCAGGAAACTATTGACGTGACAGAAATGCAAAGCTGTTCTTATCCAATTTTTACAGCTCAGGGAAATCAAAATAATTTTAAGGGCGCATGCACCAGAACCCCTCTAGCAAAATCTGTTTTTTGGACCTTGGTATTCCAAAAACCCTGCATACGGGCATGCTTCTTTATTTTATTGATTAAAAAAAATTTAATAAAAAAGGGACATTTTCTCGTCTACTGCCTCTCCACACTTCCATCTGGTCATTTCCCACTTCACTCGCCAATTGTCAAGGCCTTGTTCTGACTTACACGGGCCTAGGGCTCAAACTTTAATGAGTCGGGCCGCCATCGTCGTGTAGGACGACGCGTGTCTGGTTCGACTTGGTTAGAGGCTGCTCCTCTGGGCTTGCTTAAGTGACTGCATTGTTTTGTGTTGGGTTGGGAGGAAGGACGGATTAGCATGCATTTTTAACCACCAGCTAATTTAAGACCCAGAGGGAAGAGAGATAAAAACAAAACAACATTGCTTCTTGTCAAGCAGGCCGATTATGTGACACATTTGGCAATGTATGTGTGGGTGCCAGTAATTTGGCGTGGCAAGTTGGACTTGGTTATGGTTATTGGTGCTTGCAACCAACTTAGGTGTTGGAAAAGAATGATGTTTCAAGGTGAAAATCTAAGCTTTGACACTTTACTGGGAGCAACCGATTCAACAGGGCAAGATAGTGTTTGAGGGGATCGACCCACACCCGAAACGTCATGGGTCCCCAATAAGCCAAGCCTTTACTTGCAAGCGTCCCTGAGCAAGATGGCTAACCCCTCCCTACCTGGTATAAAAGAGTCTGCTAAATAATCCAAGCAGGACTCTCAAAAAGCACAAAAAAGACAAATTAAATAAGGGGGGATGGGAGGAATCATTAATTCAGTTTCTTACTTTTTTTTCCCCGTCTGAAAATGTATATAAAAAAAAAAGATAGATATTTTTTTGAATATTTTTTCTCCACACTTACAGTGTGTGTAGGTTGCGCTTGGCTGATAGAGTACTTTATAATCTCATTTTGATACTGAGAAAACAGCAACAGATTAGAGTTTTATCTGCTGACATAGTTTTGTGATATACTTTAATTCCCGACATCACCCACTGAAGTAGATATTTCTAGAACTGTGACCCGAGGATGTTCCAATTGCATCATTGTGTATGTGACGTGTGTCACGTGTGTGTGTGAGTCATGCCTCCTCTTGTAGCTGTCCAAGTTTCCTCCTCAGTGCAGTGGTGTCCTCTCCAGAGATCATCTTCTTATGGATGTCCAGTTCAGCATCCAACAGTTCTTTCTGGGTCTAGCATGAATTTGTAACGACAGAACAGTTTAAGATACTTTAAACACATTAGTGGGGTAGCTCAAGCAAGTATGAAAAACTTGACTCTGTAGATTCCATTCTAGAATTATAAAAAAGATCTGTATTTTCAAATGCTAAAGAAAAAAAGTTACTGCAGTTTGAAGGATTTAATTATGGTTGTATTCCATTTAAAACAAGATTAGTTCCATCCATCCATCTTCATCCATTTATCCAGAATCGGGTAAATCTACAGTGAACTACATTCTGCCTCCCGTATCCTTTACTGTAGTCTGGACGGCGAGGTGGAATTAATGCGCAAAAATAAAACCTTGAAAACACCGCTGAAAATATACCATATGTGGTTCAAAACCAATAAAAAAATATTCCAACCCCGTTTGAGTACTAGCAGTAAAACCGTCTTAGCCTCATGTCAACACAAATACGTGGAAGTCGGGGCGGGATGGGCAGTGGCTTGTTAAATTTAAAGCAACAGTCACTGAAATCAGACCGTTATCTGGGGGTTGTGGTATGATGGTGTTATTCCACATCATTTATGTGGTATCTTCACCTAAGCTTGTCAACTACATTGCATTGAGAAGTCAAGGAACTGTGTCAACAAGGGAAAAGGAGCATGAAATTACTCCTTTAAAACCAAATTAGGTAATTCATTGAATTGGTTAACAAATAAGGCGCTCGCGCACTACTGTTGACAAAGGGGTGCAGGCTTACGTCATTCTTTGTCTTGGGCTGGCTGTGGCTGTGGTTAGGGTTGGTGGCAGAAGCCTGGCTGGTGGGGCTTAGCTCATTCTTCAGCTGGGAGATCTTATCGGTCAGCTCCTTCAGTGTCTTCATGTACTTGGCCCTCTCCTCGGGCTTCATTGTACGATCCTTCTCCAAGCGGCTTATCAGCGCCTGCAGGTAGAGGAGGAAAGAGATTAGGAGGAAGGTACACAGGACAGCCATGTGGAGGAGAAAGTCTAGAGGGAAATAAACCTAGGCAAATAGGAGGATAGAACCTCCACGGTATGGCAGCAATGCTCCTCGTACCTTCTGAAACTCCATGTGCTCGTTCAACATATCTTGTTTTTTCTTCCTCATGTCCAGCTGAAGTTTCAGAGCCTCCTGGAGAAAAATATATGATAGCAGCAAACATGGGAGTGAACATAATATGGCAATTTTATGGCTTCATTGTTCAAAAACAAATGCATCAATAACAAATAAAATACTTATCTGCAAAGACTGCTATCTCTTTATATACAGTATATCCCAAAATTACCTTTGTTCACTAATTGTTGTAGTGTTTTTAGTTTTATACATTCACATTTTGGATAAAAAAGAATGTTAGAAGTATATTTGAAATAACTAAGGAAAGTCAATAAGGGATTACACTAACATCATTACGGTTGCATGAATGATCCACACCCATAAAAGATTACTTCCATTTTCACTAGGTTATGAAAAAGTATTCACTGTTTGGTTACTTTACCAAAAACATTTTTGTTGATATTTTGATGAAATAGGGAAATGTAGCTTTGCAATACCCATTTATTCCATTCTATTCTTTGTTTTTTATTTAAAGTTAGTTTAAAGTTACACTGTTATGATCTGGATAAAATTTTTTACTTAAATAAATACTTATTTAAACCTGTACACTGACATGAATCAATGTCGTAGCTACAGAAAATGCTATTTTTTTAGATACAAAGGAACAGAGGTTTTTATTTTTATATTGTGATTTAATTTTGTGCACTCTGTGTAGACTCTTTAATTATAGTATATATATATATATATATATATATATATATATATATGTTAGCATATAAGCATTTGGATAACAACTAAAGTCAGGTAGAGAATCAGATCTTCTCTTGAGTGTAAAATGTATGCTCCGTAGTGGAGAGTAGATGTGATAATCTACTGCATTATCCAATAATAATGCAGCAATGATGTACTTCATTGTACTTCATGTACTTCATTTGACTAATGATTCTAACTGCCCTGCTCAAGAACTGTGGTAGTGCATGGTTGGAGTTTTACGCTAGACAGCTCTCAAGGCGACTCTACATGTGCTCCATCCTTCACCCCAACGTGACTGACTATTACTATGAAACCATAGTGCCCTCAAACTGCGTGGCCTATTGAATGCACGGCAACATGCCTGCTTCTTTTTGAGGACTTCCTGTGCTTCCAGCACTTTGGCCGTTTTCCCCAGGCTCTTGGAGGACCTGTGGGCTGTGGATGCATAGGGGCCCTTCTGGACAGATGCCAGTGTAACCTAGGCAGGAGCAGAGAGAGGGAGAGAGAGAGAGGGGGGGGGCAAAGCAGTCAGATTAAAGCCCATGCCAGCTACAGACAGCTTGCTCATTGTCTAAGGCAAGGTAAAACACATGCACCATCCACACACACAACAAAACACAACGTACAGCCACAGGCTCTGTGCTCGGGTGCAGGCTGTCTGCTTTGCTTGGCGCTGCGGCACAAGTTGCTCCCGGCAACCGGTGCCTGGGTACGGTCTTGTTGATCACATAGGCTGCTGGATTGTGGTGCTTGATCCCCTGTGGCTAGTGTGAAAGAGAAGGAGACATTAGACAGACAGAGTCACAGACACAGTCAGAGACAAATTGACGTCAAGTGTCTTCACTGACAAATGAAAACGCATTAAAAATGTTTTAGCTGGGAAACTAGCAGTGGCATTACCCTAGCACACCACCAGGCTAATGACGGACACGTTTGCTCACTGACCTTGTGCAAGCTGCCGTGCTGGGGCCCCGGGGGCCCTGGGGCCGGCCCGCCCCCCTGGGGCCCCGGGATCTGCGCCGATTGCTGGGGGACAGAGTTGGGCACGCCCGGCTCCCGGTGCCAGTAGACGCGGATGAAGCGGTTGTTGAGGACGGCCTCCGTGCTGGAGATGGCCCGCCTGGCCTCCTCGTTGGCCGTGTACTGGATGAGAGCGGCCTCTGGGTCTCCGCCAAACGCCACCTGTGTGTCCAACGCAGAGTGTGTCGATAGCTGGGTGCTACATTATTTAGCTGCGTGTCACATTGACACATTTATTCAAAACAGACGTGGCTATTTACCCTTTGGCTTCCTAGATTTAAAATCAGCAATTTCCATTAAAATCAATTGTTCGCAGACAATATAGTTTTTTCCATCCACCATTATTAAATAAATAAAATAAAAAACAAACAACCACTTAATTACTTCACTTATATTTATATATTTTCATTATGATTGAAAGTTGAAATACACCATATATTCAAATGTTCTACCTATCTGCTACCAACAATGGTCTGGCGTAACGTGAGACTATACACTACCGGTAGAGACGGGCATGAGCTTTGCAGGCACATTAGAATGAAGTTTGCGAAACAATGGAAGTCATTGGAGGATGCATAGAACAGTGCGTTGCCAGGAGCACCAACTGTAAACAAGGGGTTAATCTATGGCAAATGTAGGCAGGGACTTAACACTGAGGTAAGGAAGCTAGAGAGTCAAGAGGTGAAGTGAAATTCAGTATTGCTTCCAGCAACTTGATCATTCCTGCGAGACATACCAGACATGAATCAGGTTACCTGGATATTGACAATGGTTCCAAACTTGCTGAAGTGCTCATTCAGCTTGGTGATATTGTTCAACTCTCGGGGGATCTTGCGCACCTCCAGCTTGGTGTTTATGTAGTGGTTTCTCTTGGGGAAGTTAGGCTTGTGTTGGCTGTTGAAGCTCAGCCTAAAAGACAAGCATTATAAAATAAATAAAAAACATGATAAAAGGTGTGATCCATTCAAGAAAAAATGAAGGCGTAGTTTGTCAAAGAGTGTCAACACTGTTAGTGTCTTCACACCGTGGAAACAAGAGATACTGGCCTATGAGTCACCTTGGCTAAGAACAAGGCAGGGGAGACATTAATTGGTTTGGTCCAATTTCTAGTTGCAAATAATGTGATCAATAAAACACCACATCAAACTATCATTTGGCATAATGCACATAATGTGATCTATAAAACTCCATCAAACTACCATTTGACATAATACACATAATGTGATCAATAAAACACAAAAAACTACCATTTGACATAATACACATAATGTGACCAATAATACACCACATCAAACTACCATTTGACATAATATACATAATGTGATCAATAAAACACCACATCAAACTACCATTTGACATAATACACGTGATCAATAAAACACCACATCAAACTACCATTTGACATAATACACATGTGATCAATAAAACACATCATCAAACTATCATTTGACATAATACACATAATGTGATCAATAAAACACCATATCAAACTACCATGACATAATTAGTGATGCACCGATTGACCGGACACCAATCGGAATCGGCCGGTTTTTGCTCAAAACCCGCGATCGGCAATCAACCGGTTTTTCAAAACATTTCGGCCGATCTGTGTTCCGGTAGCCTAAGACATTTCTTGGCGAGGAAATTAAAATGTGTGTCCAAAATAGATGTCACGTCATAGGTAAGTTTCTCAGTAAATTTATTTTTATACAGAGAATACACACGTTGAGCGTCAATATCTAGCATGTAAAACAGAGAAAAACCATTGGCATAGTAGCCT
>JAODTR010005895.1:0-11106 GCA_025399935.1 Amblyopsis rosae
AGACTGAGCAGGTGGATGTAGCCTTTAATGTGTTCATCCGTGAAGGAGAAGGTGTGAAGGAGAAGACAGCAGGCCTCTGGAGGATAGAGGGACGGGTAGTGGATCTGGAGCTGGTCCTGTTGGTGCGGGCGGAGGATGAAATCAGTTTTTACCCCTGGTTGCATTGGATAGAGCCAGAGAGTGGAGGAACGTCCTGTTCATCCAGAACTGTGAATCTGTTTGAAATGTCCGGTGCTGGGGGTGGACCAGCAGGTGGATTACCTCCATATTTACCCTGATGAACCACTGTCCATGATGAAAGTTGTCCTGGTGTAGAGCACTGTACAGTCTTGGGTCTGAGCAGGCATCGTCCAGGGAACAGTGTCATCCAGGTCTCTACTGGTGGTCTGCCCTACTGCCGCTAAGGTGCTTCGGGATTAAACCTTCACCATTGAATCGATTTGGTGTCTTTCCTCCCCAAGCTGATAAAGCAAAGAGACATTTTTTACCAGTTCGGCAACTGTTTGGCTCAGCTGTAAACAGCTCTCACACAAAGCAACTGGAGACGTGAATGGAGGCATGACGAGTGTTCATTAAAATCCTTCGTCGCTAGAGTCGTCCTTGCTTGGCCGATAAGTCTACCAGTCAGTGATAACACAGACTTAAGCTGTAATATATACTGCGATATAAACTTATTTATCTATATGGATGACCAGTCAGTTTGTTGGCTAGCAGGGCTAACTTACTTAGCTAACATTAGCTTAGCTCATTTTCGTTAGCTTAGCTCATTTACCTCTCTGTTTGCTCTTCAGTTAGCCTTTGCAGCGTCAATTCACTTTCACGTCAAAGAGGAAATATAGAAGCAAATATTGTTTTCCATAGACAATTGAAGATGCTGCTACAGTACAATGTCCCTGGAGAGCGTCACACAAATAACGCTATGTAGGGACAATAATACAACCCTCGGTGCCAGGTGAGTAGCGGGCCTGCTTCGAGGCGAGGAGGAGCAGGCTAGCGGGGCTGCAAGGTGAGTAGCAGGCAGGCTGGCGATGAGACGAGTCGTAGGCACAATGATGCACACGTTTGTAATCATGTTTTGCATTTAATTGCCGCTTTTCTAACCTTCAGGCCACACAGTGCGTTCACCCATTCACACACACTTTCATACCGATGGTGATTGCTGCCACGCAAGGTGCGGCCAACCACCAAGAGCAGTTAGGGTTAGATGTCTTGCTTAAGGACACCACGACACTTGGGATCGAACCAGTGACTTTAGGATCATCTGTCGCCCCAAAATGATGCAGGTCTATTTTTTTCTCTCACACGGTTGATTGAGTGGGAATCGTGCAATGTCCACACAGTAATAAGAAATACCTATGTTAGGTATATGCAAAAATAGAATAATGGGTTTTACAGTAGCACAAAATCAAATGAAACCTTAAAACATTCATATGTCAGAGGCATGTTGTCTCATATACATGCTACTTGCTAAAAAGGTGAATAAGGCTGCTCTCTCTGGCCGAAAAGCTGAGGATAAAGTTAATGAAATCATTTAAGTAGAAAACAGTTAAGGTAAATAAACAGTGATTGAACAGTGGCAGAATACCCCAGAAATATTTATACCTGGATGGTTTAAAGCAAACATTAAAAGCACTGCCCTGTAACTATAATTGTATGAAACAGAGAGCACTGATTATAGTATAATTAATACTGTATGTATTAGATGGAGGAGATCTGGTGTCAGTTACTGCGTTTATATGCACACATTCCACTATAATTTGGAATATTACAACTGGATCATTTAATAAAGGTTTAAATAACACAGTAAAGGCCGGATTTACTAACATCCCAAATAAAGTGCTAAATTGCGTGGCCATTGTATAATATTAGTACGTAAAACGGTTATGGCTGATCAACTAAGAATTATTGCGTAAATGACAACCGGTGCAAACACCATGGTGGTGCTGTGGTGGCAGTATTTAAATGAGAAATGTGAGTGTTTTAATGGTTTCCCGCCGTCGGGAAGCAAAGCAGTCCATCCGTAAGCGGAAACCCACATTCAGTACGATGGAATTAGAGGTGTTGGTGGAAGAGACACAACACACATATTGGTGAGCTACAGCAAAGATGTGAATGTAACAAGAAAAAACACCATAAGGGAGAGTATCTGTGAGAAAGTCAATGCCATAGGTAAAACAAAAAGGATATCAGAATAAATTAAAAGACGGCACAACTTAATATTTAACCCTCAAGTTTTTCATGCATGGGTAGCCTACTAGATTATTCTAATCCAATTGTGTCTCAGTCCCAACCAGAGCCTACTTGGCGGTTTGCACCTTCCTTTCAAACGTATTAAACATAGACGCTGTCGCAATCACCTGCTTGAAGGCTTGACAGATCACGGTGTGTAGTAAATTCATGTATTTGCATGTTCCCCTCCCATTATTTTCCCATAAACATTGAAACGCCACAAATTGCATATTCATTAAGGCAAACGTAGCAAATGAACAATACGTGCTCTTTGCACTTTTGAAAGACGTCGTCCTCCATGCACACCGTTAGCAGGTCACCTTACGTGTTATTTGCGAGTGTTATCAAGTTTGCACACGTTTTTACTCACGCAAACCATTAGTAAATCAGGCCGTAAGCGTATATAAAATATGTATATCATAGGATGATACATCTTTACAATAAGAAAAACAGTATTGTGTGCATGTAAACGTAAGCCACAAAATAGAGATGGAATATAGATTGGCACTAGGGACTGCACAACTACACAGCTCAGTTGAAATTGATATCAGCTACTATTTTCCTATCAATTTCCAATTTTAAGAGGCTGCCTTTGAGATAAAGGCTGTCACTTTAATAAAATAACTTTAATACTTCTTTACAGTATAAGATTGAATCTGATCACAATATTGTAGAGCTTTTGGGGAATATTATGCAATACATGTAATAATGGCAACTGTAATTGTACAGCGCTAACCCAGGTGTATATTGTACAGTTTGGATTGTTTGTTTGGGACACGTGACTATATGAGTCAAGTCAATGTAATGTAGCATGTATGCAAGTATGCTCCTCTTTGTGAAGCTGCATGTGTGCTTGCTTGGCAATGTTAACCTGGCAAAGCAAAGCTGCCATAGCATTAGTTCAGTCCAGTGTGAAATGGGATCTGTATCCTGGAGAAGACTTGAGTCCTGTCCAGTCAGAGATCACACTGGCAACGGGAAGAGAGGAGCACACCTACAGGGAACTGCCACAGTCTGGATCACAGAAAATCTTCACACACACACACCAAACGATTAACTGTTTTGCAAATGAGAAACAAAAAAGACATTGACACTTACACACTGTTTCAGCCGACACATAGTGAACATGGGTCATGCACAGGGGGTGGGGGAAACACAAAACAAAGAAATGATTGACAGACAAAAGAATAAGACCAAAGACACAATGTGCAAAAGTAAATTGCTGGACCAGACAACACTAAAAACTAAAACATGGATAAAAAGTGTCAACTAAAGATGGCTGACATCACTAAAAACATGTAGGCTAACTAAAACAACTAAGAAGAGTGTTCAACATCACTAGAACAAACAACAACAAAACAACATATAATGTAAACTAAGGCTTCATGCTCCACAGAAGTTCTAGCAAAATATATTTTCGCATCTACTAGCACAGCCTTGTGTGTGTAAATGTAAATGTGTGGCAATTGTGCACAAAACCAGCATGGCAACATGCATATCTGAGTCAAGATGACTTAGCATTATTGTACAGTTAACTGCATGTTTCAGGCAACAGTAAATGGGAACATGACATTCTGACCTCCAGCTGTCACCCACATGCATTGCACGCACACACGTTATGCGCGCGCCCACACACACACACACGCACTGACGCACATATCTACTTAATATAAGCGCACAGCAAAGTCATATTATATAACTATTTATTTTTGATTTAGTTGAGTTCAGATTATGTTTATATTGTAATTTTCCATTGTTTAATGTCTTCTTCATGCTACAACATTAGCCCTTATTTTGGATAAGAGTGTACAGACCTTTCTTGTTTTACATATCGCTGAGTGTTTTGTTATACCTGTTAGGTCGGGATAATAGTCACCTTCTTTATAAGAGCTTTATTTGAGTATACTGTCTACTAGTGTAACGGTTCTGAAATGGCAATACAAACGTCCACGGTTTCGTGTCACGGTTCCGGAAGACAGAACCGTGGCCCGGGCACACACGCACACCCAACCTGCTGCAGGTGCAGCCTGTTGAGCTCGCATATACGTTGCTACTGTAATTAAACTACATTTTTCATTTCACATTTAGCTCAGCACTAGATTAGAGTCATGAGCTCTGAGGTGTGTCAGTGTAAATACAATATCCACGATGTGCGCCAATGTATGAAAACTGTCCAAAATATTTATTACTTCTGTATCTGGCCGCTGTCTCTTTTGCCATTGCAGTAAATTTGGTTTAAAACTATTAGTTCGTCTGCTTGCATTGTGTCACTCATGTATGGTACTAATGTAGCAATGAAGCTACAGTGTTCTTAGTATTCCAGTTGATTTTAAAAATGTTTATTTTAAACATGAAATAGGCTATTGCAGCAAACAACTATTATTTTATTTACTACGTTACGGATATAGTTAAATATTGTCCTTAGTGTGACATCTAGTGGCAAAAAGTATAAAAGAAAAATATAAAGACTAGTCTACACAACTAATGTAATAAAGAATTCACAGATTATACCGATTTAAGGAAAACAAAATAAATAAAACCGCAATATGAACCGAAACCGCTGCTCAATTGGATTTGGTGAACCGTTACACCCCTACTGTCTACAGGTTACTGAACAACTGCTTAAACAAAACACAGCAAAACTCAGATTGTGTTTTGGGTGGATTGAATACATTGATATAGAAATACAGCATAATCTTTAAGTCTATGCAGCGTACTGTACTGTGCTACAGTACTGTACATACCTTCCTTGACAGAAATAGCTGGCTTCTTTTGCCTGAGGCCCAAAAGGATGAAGAAGAGGACCAGTGGAATGAAGATCTCAAAGGCAAGCACCCACTGGAGAGAGAGAGAGACCGAGACAGAGAGAGTTGATACATTCATATACGAGGACATTTCGAAGATGTTTTATATTCTAGGAGACCCTCACAAATCTCTATTGTGTAATAATGCAGTTATCCTTAAAATAATTCCACAGACTTCAAGAAAAATCTGCACTCTATTTTTCAACATTCAGTTTTTCATTTCACAATCCACCCTTATCATGCCAACAAGCAGTAGTGTTAGCATATTACCTAGGTGGACTGAGCTCCTGTCAGCGCTAGCACACTTCAAGGTTAAATTCAGTCAAGCTTCTTCACCACACAGGCTCCTTGTCAATTCCCATCTCTGTTTTCATGTATCACACAGAATGGACTGACTTGTGTTTGGCTAAAGTCAGCTATTGAGCCATTACATCTGGGAGCACGTATGGCGTAAGGCTGCCCAGTCTGCTAAACATGCAGTATCGGCCAAACGCTGCAACTTTCCAAAGTGGTCGGCTACAGATATTATATCCTAGGAAAGGTGTGTGTGTCGGTGATAAAAGCCCAGAGCCATCTTTAATCTTAAAAATAGGAAAAGTGCTTCACAACCTGCAAAGTTTGCAAATGTGTGTAAGTACGTACAGTACATTGACATGTGCACAGGGAGCACATCAAACAAGCACACACGCACACACACACAGTTTTCACACTGTAGGAAAAGTACCAGTGGACTCAACCATACTGTAGACGTAATGCTGCATTCTCCTGTCTGGGAAACATATAACATACTGACTCTTAAAGTCTACGGATTCAATTAGCCAGTCTCTCAATAAAATACACAGCGGATTGCAGAAAACACTGTATGGATTGTGGAGATGAACATAACAATTATTAAATACAACCCCAATTCCAAAATATTTGTATGTATGTAAATGCTAATACTGTAAAAACAAAAATTAGTGATTTGTAAATTATTTTTGCCATGTAATATATTGGAAACACTACAACAGCGCACTATTTGATGATTTATATTGTGAATTTAATTGTTTTGTGAAAATATAGTTTCAAATCTGATGAGTGTGATATTTCATAATGCTACCCTATTAGCATTATATTATTATTATATTATATAAAAGTCTGCAATATTACTGCAGACTTTTCCTTCAAATGTATTCATCTTGTGTTGATACCTTATTGTTAGCAGTCATTTTTTTTCCGAGGAGGGAGAACGTCTTGTATCCTTTATATACTTTAAACTTTTCATAGTATTTTTTATTTTAAGTTAGCCGTTTTTAGAGATTTAATTTATCCCCGACAAGACTCCAATTCGTCGAGCCACGGAAAACCAGGTCCTGCTAGCTACTGAGCTACTAGCCTACTCAGTAGCTGCCCGTCCCGGTGGCCTGTTGAACGGGACAGCATGCGTGTTTATTCTGCCTGGACATAGCCTGCATGTTTGTCAGTGATAGGCACGGCAACATACAACAGCTACATCAGAGGTCATCTTCCTCTCATTATGGCCATGCTTCACTGCCTACAACCTGTACCAGTCTGCCCTACATGTGTGCGATGGCCCGGGGATCGGTGTCGGCGGTTGTGTCCCTCCGCCGCCTGCAGCGTCTCGTTTATTCATTGTGGATTGGCCCTGTTTCGTCTCCGCTGAGGACTGTAGATGAGCTGCTGCTGTTACTGTTGGGGTCCTGTGGCACGCCCCCCAGCTCTGTTGGTCCACCCTGGGGTCTTCGTTGTCCGGAATCTACCGTGGGTCTGTCTCGCCGAAACGCACGGCAGCTCTCCTCGACGCATCGCCCCTCACGGCCCTCGTCTGGCGGTCCACTGGCATCGCGTGCTTTGTGGGTTCCTGTTTGCGGATTCGATTGATGTCCTCTCTCTCCCTGACAATTAGACCCTACACTTTCAACAAACTCTCTTGACTGCAGCCAGGGTAAGTGAACTGCATGAGAGATGACATAGGCTAATGTTAGTTCATATGGATCTTAAGTTTAAGTTTGCTGATTTGAGGTGAGGTGAAGGGCCCGTAAGGAAATGCACCAGGGCCCATCATCAACTGTTTTTTCCAAAAGCTATTTACAGATTTCTTGGACTACAAATCCACTGTGCCATAGAGCGTAACAGTGTGGTGCCTGAAGTCAGTTTCCCATACATTTTCTCCATTGACTTTTCTGAAAATCTTCATATAAAGAGATTTAAGCTTGGAAATAAGACAATAAGTTACAAGTTTGTCAAATTATGGTATATGCTCCTGTAGAAGCCACAAGTCATATTATACAGTATCAACCTTATTTTAGGATAAACATGATTTACTCACGATATCACAGAATTACTACAGTACCCACAATCCTAAAATGTAACAGCGATGTCACTGATTGGTGGAGCTGGCTGTCCTCGTGATACCATGCAGATCTCTATATTTGGGGCTTCATATTTGGAGCTTGCTGTTACCATGGAAATGTTTTAGATCCTGCGAAAGTCATGTTGGCTAGTGAGTTACTGCTTCCACTGAAAAGAACGATTGTTTATGTAACAAGTATAAATAGTATGAAAATATGCATTATGTTATACTATTATAATGGTATAATATAGACAATAAGATAACTAATTAGGTATGTGAACTGGTGAAGAATATGCATCTTCTGGGATTCACAAAGGTTTATGGGATGCATAGCTTCTTCACTCTTAAAGTAGAGTATAACATACAAAATAATTTGACTATTGGTTTTACTATCAAGACAAAATGACTTACACAATTGTGGACCCAGTGTATAAAACTGAAAGCTATCTGGTCCTCATTGAGCTTGTCTGTCCTGGATTTAACTTCACATACACATGGCTTTCATATTCTACCTTGACACTGGATATTAATACTATATTAATATGAATGAATGTATCCAAGACAGGCTAAGGTGTAAATTTTAAACAATTTACCAATAAATATGATTTTTTTTTCTCATCTCTCTCTTTCTATCTTTTGCTCTCTTTAGCAAGCACATACATTCACTCACACTCACACACACACACACACACACGGCCATCTGTCCAGCCTGTGGATGCTGAGTCACTGTATATGAATGAATAAGTGGCTGGGTGATGTATGGTTGTGTGCGCGCGTTTACATGAGGGGAGAGAAAGTCACAAGAGTGCCATTGGGTTCCCTGCTGTGTTAGTCCTGACTGAAGATATGTCCCGTCTGTGAAGGTCATGACAGACAAACGGCCCTTTCAGTCTGCTGTGACAAAAGTGCAGAGAGACGAGTGACATGTCCACGCCACAAAGCCTTTCTTTCTACAGGCATGCCAACAGACACATTAAGATTCTTACGTGCCCTTGGCTGAAACACACACTTATTGTATTGCACACACACACATTTGGATAAAAAAGAAAACCAGAACAAAAAAAATTAAATACATTTTGTGTTTATTTCTGCTTTCAGAACTCTAATTCTCTCTCTAATTCCCTACTACACAAATCATTGCGCTATGGTGTCCTCAGTCACACACAAAGAGATATTAGCTAGTGGTTGAAACATGGCGAACAATTACCTATTATCCACTAGCATGGTTTGTGACTGCACAGCATTCCACTGCCTCCTTCCAAAACATTTTGAAACCTGTGTTTGAGCTAGCGCTGAGACACAAACGGCATTGTTAAAAGCTTCTCTTTTTTGAGTTTTGTTGTCGTTGATTGATATACCAAGCCATGATAAATAAACAGATGGCCTTCGCATCTAGTCCATGATGGTTGTGCTCCATCTCCAGTGCCTCTGAACTTAAACACCAAGAAATCAGCTGTGAGCTTTGAATGCTGAGCGGTTGCCTTGTCAACACAGTCATCATCAAGCTTTACTGCTACTAGCATAAACGGGTGGTTGTATAGGCTACAATTGCACAATTGACAGATGAAAATATATATTTTTCTAGTTGCCACTTTTTCTAGGATCTTGAGTGAATTTTGCTATATGAATTTGGACCAAATTTTCCCTCTTCTGAATGCTACATAAGTCTTTCCATGAGGAATATGTCCATTCACTTTGTTAAATGTAAATCTCTCTGCATGTACTGTATGCTGTTGCTACTCATTTGCAGTTGATTTATTATGTGTGCTTTAGAAGCAGTGGCTTGCGTAACTCATTGAGAAGGCACACGTCTATATACTGTCACTGCAAAGGTTAACACTGCATCAATAATGACCATATTTACGTAGGATACATGGGTCAACAGTAAAGGAGGAGCATTGTGTTTGTGTGTAGGAGGTGAACAAAGGGTCCTCAGGCTTTTTTGCTCTCTGTTTTGGTCCACTCTTTCATGGTGTTTTTTTTTCAGGTTAGAAGCTACCAATCCGGTAAGTTACCTTGTTGGTACCTTGCATATCCAGGTAGTTTTATCACAATATGTTATTTTGTCATGACTATTGCCAAAGCTATTCCATGATGCAACAGTGTAAAATGATATGCTGTTTTTTAATATGTATTAGCCTACTTACTTGAAGCAGTGCATCCTAATTTTGAATTTTGAAACAAATCTCGTCATTCTGCAAGGAACAAGCTCTGTATAATATAACCTGCACTTTTCTATCAGTTACCTTCCTCTGCACCAAACAATGCAGAGAATGGACTTACTAATATTAAATGGGTAATGCGATACCACACATGCAAACACATGCACATGTAACGGTGGCCAGCAGGTAGCTGTGCGGTGTTAATCCTCACTCTCCGATACCTCATAGGACGCTCTGGTGACGCAGGCCAGAGCTCATGGGTTTTTGGCCTGCCTTGTAGGAGCGTCTGCTCTCTGCGTGGGAGATCGGGGTTCGATTCCCCGAGGGGAAGGACGATCTCTGTCACACACACATACATTTAACATGAATTATGTATATTTGTGATACTGTAAACATTCATGACCATACATTGAGGGACTCCAGACCTCCAAACATTTTTTGAGATTGTAATAGACATCTCAAAGTTAACTATGAATAACTACCATTGCTCTGCAAAGATCGCACAATGACCGCAAAGTACAATTGACTTAATCTCCTGCCTGCCATCTATGTTGCTGATGTTTGTGCTGGGATGGGCAAAGTCACTTTGTATCACTCAAACAGCATTCTACCACATAAGAAAGGCTAGTCTGTGAGTATTCTACCACAAACATTGTGGTATGCTCTATGCTGGCTACATAGTGCCTAAAGCCCGAGACGCACTGCAGCGACTAGCAGCGACGAGAGACAATTGAAAGTCAATGAGATTCAGCGACTTGAAGCGACGACGGGTGAAATAACCGTCGGCGACGCAAAGTAGGCGGGTATTAGGGCTGCACGATTAAACGAAATATAATTGCGATCTCGATTCATACCTCTAAGCGATCTCATTTCTACATGAGAACGATTCTGCCATATATTAATTAGTTCCCTCAACAAATTACAATATGGCATAACACCATGTGGTGTAGAGCAGCATGAAGTAATATATACACAGCCGTTAACACATGCTTTATTAAATTGCTATTGCAAGGTAGGCAATTGTAAGTAGGACAATAGAGTGTTTCTGATCAGTTGGTTTCAGTTTTGTTTTAATGTAGCCTACAGTTGATCAATTGTTCAGGTGTCATTCCTAATCCCACTTTGAAATGAGAGACGATTCAGAAGAATATAAATAAGCACGAAAAATTTAATTGCGGCATCAAGCCATAGTTACTCTGGGTAGGTCCCTGACTACCAACGGGAGTTAAGGATATTGTTGAGATTATCGTTGAGACTAACTGAAAATTTTTTGGTGGGAATTATACGAGGGATACCTCGGCAACGCACAGCCTGGAATGTAAACAAGTGGACCATATTCAGCTACAAAGCGATGTGAGACGAGTGGATCGCTTGCAGTATGTTTGACAGTTTCGGTGATTTCATTAATTCAGGGAAACTGTTCCCAGTAAAATTCCCATCTTTAACAGTATCAGTTGATGCTCATTGTTTTTAAATAGTGCTGTAGTGAACCCGGCGGTCCCGCGCATTAAACAATAACATCCTAACAGACATGTTATCATTAAAATGTATTCTTCTA
>JAODTR010005896.1:0-11106 GCA_025399935.1 Amblyopsis rosae
CCACTGCAAGGCTCCACCCAACCTACAGGCCACTGCAAGGCTCCACCCAACCTACCGGCCACTGTAAGGCAAGGCTCCACCCAACCTACAGGCCACTGTAAGGCAAGGCACCACCCAACCTACAGGGAGAAGTAAGGGCTAAGTCAGTTTGACACCAGGAGACAGTGGGGTTCGAACCAGCAACCTTTTGGTCACCTGATGGCTGTTTTTTTGAGAAGTTCGATTTTCGGTTCATATACTGTTGGTGGGGGTCAGTATTCTGCATACTGTAATGGAGGGTAGGATTACATGTTACACGTACTGTATTTGTATTCTAGTTATTTTTACATTGTTTATAGACTGTGTATAGACTGTCTATATATATATACAGTATATATATATACATATATATACATACATACATACATACATACATACATACATACATATACAGTATATATATTATTCTAGTTTTCTTATAACACAACGGATGTACATTTGATGAACCAGAATATCCACGCATGGTGTTGTTATTCTAATAATAATAATAATTATTATTATTATAATACAAAATAATCATTATTATATAATAATAATAATAATAATAATAATAATAATAATACTTATTATTGTCAGTGTCTAGGCGTGTAACTACATTGTACTTTGTACATGTGTGTAGCCAGGTTGTTAGATGTGAAACACTCTGATTGGAGATCACCGGTCAAACTAAACGTGTGAATATGAAAAACAATCATAAGAGAAAATACATCAGCTGAAGTCCACTGTCCACTTCACAAGGAGTGTGTGTGTGTGTGTGCGTGTGTGTGTGCGTGCGTTAGAAACAAACACACAGCACAGCACACCTTGGGCGAGCGTTGTCACCCGTGTGATAATGACCCATGTCCCATCCAGAGTTACCCAGGGGAGCAGCTGGTCACTGCAAACAAACACTAAACTGCTCTGCAGAAACGACGCTCACGCACATCTGCACTGTTTATATTCCCCCCACTTAAAAACCATTCAGACCACTTCCCCCTCCCCCAACCACACACACACACACACACACACACACACACACACATGCATCTTCCTATCTTTGCCCAGGTCACGCTGATCTAACAACAAGAAAAGACAAGGGTATTATAAACAATAAGCCTGTTCTTCTGGGGTATATTGATGGTTATGTGTTTAACATCAGTTGTTAAGGCTTTTTTCATTAATAGAATGATAAAGGAATGAAACAATAAGGAATTAATTTAAAGCACTGTGTTAGCACAAGCCTTGCCTTGAGATGCTGTAACTATTTAAAGATGTGTCAGCGATTGACCTATCCCGAGCCCCGCTCCTTTTTGTATGTCCTCCAATAACCGTTTTTGCATCAGTTTGCAGCATTTGTTTGACAGGACCGGCCGTCAACTGCCTGTTTTCCTGTAATAATATCTTTCTAAGGTGTTTTGTCCAACCCAGCATCATATAATAAGATTTATAATAATACATATAATGTACAGTATATATATATATATATATATATATAGTATGATTTACTTAAAACTGTTGTTGTAACTAAATCAACCAACTTTGTTAGTTGTCACAGTTGTCAATTTGTAGCTGTACTAAACATAATTACAGACTTAAGTAGTCAGATGATCTGAGCACTGGAACAACAAACGTAATCACAGTGCGACCCTCGTGCTTGTCTGTTGTTGATCACGTTCCTAAATAAACCGTTTTAGCGATCCAGTGAAGCTCCCTATGATTATATACCCAGTGCAGTGCTTAGGGAGCAGGGGGTACAGCTTTCAATAGGAACGTATCTTATGTAGGACGTGAATTGGTGGGGGCTTGGCATCGGTCAATTGTAAGCCAATAAACCTTTCGTCAAATTCAGCGACTATCCCCTCACGCTAGCTGCCCGACCTGTGTGTGCGTGCTGGAAAAATCATGTGGTGTTTCTAACCTGGCTCTGTAAACTGGAGCACTAACAAAAAGTGGTGCAGACTGTCACATTTGTCGAATTTGTGTGCAGAGCTTTGGGCGAGGGGGCCCTGCTATGGTGTTCAAGGGAGAGATGTTTTTGCTTTGCTCAAGGTCAAATATCAATATTTATTCAGGATTGCTGACCTCACCTTTAACGACTACTAAATTGATCGTTCAGGAATTTCAACAAAGGGTCTTCTGCTGCCCTCTAGTGGGAAGAGGGAAATGCACAACTAGTTCTCATATTTTCTTTTACATGGCTTGTTCTGCCTGCCTGCCTTCCTGCACAATGTACGATAACTGGTTTCTTCACAAAGAAAAAGAAAAAGAAAAAAGGAAAATGACAAATATACTTTATTTTGGTCAAAGTTACCAAAAATAAGTGTGTGTTTATTATCACCTATGTGAAGGAGCCCATCATTTTAATTAGGAGTTACAGGCTAAATATTTGCTGGGCTACTCATAGCGTATAGACCCTGATGTAAAACGTTGTCCGCCTTTAACATGCTCAGACTGAAAGAAGAAAAAGAACATGGTTACAAAAGGCAGTTGCTTTATTAGTATGCTTTATTTGGAGACTGGCAGACTGACATGACAGGCTGGTAAAACGAAACCCGTGCTTAATAAAAGGTCAGCTCATAACTCCGCCATCTCACCACATTAAGCCACTCAGCCCAGAGTGGTGCCTGGACTCAGTAAAGGCCATGTCTGTTCTTTGGCTATTCTCAAGGCACCGCTCCACCTCCGTTTTACAATGTGACTCCATTGCAGTGGCAGTGATTGTTGATGAGCAAAAGAAGAGTCCCCATATAAACAAAACAAACCGACAGATGGAGACACAAAAAAACGTCAGGCGCCTTTTCCAAACAATTGCCTTAGACTACAATAGTGAGATAAATGCAGATGCAGGCAGACAGGTAAAGAGGCAATGCCCCATGGTAGCTGGGGCTCTGCCTTTGGTACATACAGTATGAACCTGCTAATGGACATAAAAATGACTCGCAGGCACTGAGTGTTTACCAATGGGATACACCTCTATGTCAAATACTGTACACAACCAGCTCCTACACACACACACACACGCGCTGTGCGCTCTCATACTGCAGTTATATGCTTGGCTGGACATTTTTATGATCATTTCTAATACTTACAGTTGTGTAATCATCGTTGTTGTTTTTAATCCTAGTTAACCCTATAACCCTAACCCTGAATTATTATTAATTATTGTTATTAATTCATTATTATGTAAATTATTTTCTAAGTGACTCGTCAGGCCAGTAAATCGCCCACAGGCAAAGACGACATCTGCATGCATGTCCCACTATAGCGTGTATCAGAGAGCTTATTCAACTTGACATTGGACTTGTGTATCTGCCTGGAAAACGAACCGACGGCCTAGATGGAAGTCAGAAACGATGTTAATCTGGTGTATTTGCTTTCGCCTGTGCATTAGAGAGAGCGAGAGATCAGTGTGTTCTGCATATAGAGGTTTATGTAACCACTTGAGGGAGCTTAAAAAATCACACACCCATAACCACAGATACACATAAAACATATTCCAATACAGTATCTTCTGGTAAGGTTACAGTCCACTGAAAACACACTACAAGCCAAATCTCCTCCTCGTCTTTTTCTGAAATAATGAGCCGTGTCTCCCATCAACCCACTGCTCCCACTGTCCTCACGCCTGTGCCACAGTTCCACATAAATTATGAATCACGCCAAGCATGTGCATGGTTGAGCATGCGGTGTGAGAGATACAGCACCACTTAAAAAGGGGAGGAGATGAAGGAATAAACCTAATGCTCAGCCTACAGTATCTCCCTATATCTGAAATTAGAATGAGGAGGAGAGACAGCACATATTAGTGAAACAGGATCAGAATTAACTACTACTACACTACAGTGTCACCGAGAGACAGAGGAGAGGACAGAAGAGGAGGGGAGGAGGAGGGGAGAAGAGGGGAGGAGGGGAGGAGGGGAGGGGAGATGGCAAAGGCAGGCTACACTAAAGACTGATATTAAATCCCTGTAACACCCATTTTAGTCCAAAGAAAACATCACTTAGAGCTCCAAAAAAGCAAATTAGCTAAATGTATTTTCATTTTTCAAGACTACATTTACATAGCCAATAGGATATATTGTCTTGCCATTGATAGTAAATGTGTTTTTTTTTTTTAAGAAACATTTGTAAAATGTATATTGGAGAGCTAAGTGACGTCGTATATTTATCACCTCGGGTCTTACAAGCTTTTCACAGAGAGGTCGAGAGAAGGAATATAATTTTTCTTCTTCTTGCTCACTGTATGAACCTTAGGCCATAATTAACACGTTTCATTTATTTTAATTTACGTGTCAAGTCCATTGGAAACTGCATGGGGTATGTTATTATAATTCTTCTGCTTATTCTATTCAGATGAAACACTCTCGCACGTGCGTGCACGTGCACGTGCACGCGCGTGCGTGCTCTTTACCACTGTGGTGGTGAGTCTTCCTGGGCACACAGTGTCCTTCTGTATTCTCCTCCAATTGGGAGTAGCAGGGGCCGCAGTGGGCGGAGCCAGGCTTGCAGGCGTGTCTTCCCTGTTGAACACAGCCGACGCGGGTTGGACACCTGCTGGCCGCTGGACGAGACAGAATGAGACAATCACATCACCCAGTCTGTCTATTATAATTTGTTCTAGTCTAGTCTTGTCTATAGTATAAGTACATCCTGTATGTATGTATATGTGTGTGTGTGTGTGTGTATGCGTGTGTGTGTGTGTGTGTGTGTGTGTGTGTGTATGTGAGTGCCTGACTATGTGAGTGCCTGACTATATACAAATGTTAAAAAGAAAACCATATTTTAGATGTCAGTGTAGAATAATACAATATATAAAAAATAATATAGTTCCCTTATGTCTTATTCCTATGTCCTAAATACGTTTTTTACTTTCGAGTTAGGACCGAAACAGCTGACATCCCCTTCAAATAAAGTGCTGACTTAAAGTGATAATCAAAGCTCAATTGCCCACACGTTGACATTTAGGACGATATGATACATTTGGCACACGTCTTGTCTTTCTCATTGACTCATTAAACAAACACAAAAAGGGGAAAAATATGAAGTGCAATCTTTTCCCCCGCTCGTTGAATGAAAGTACATTTACGTCTGACAGCACTTTACCACCGTTTGATCTCAAAAGCATGACGACGAGGAACGGCTCAGTTATGCAAATATATTCTGCAGCACTGCACTTTTACAGAGCATTGTTTTCACGATTACGTGCCAGCTTGGCTCATGATTTTACAGACCTACACACAATCCTAAATCAGTATGCTTTTGTCACTGGTTCTCAAACTGGGGGTTAGGGCCCCCCGGGGGGTTGCAAGACACAGAAGAGAGGGTCACAAGATGATTTTCAGAAATTAAATAACTAATAGCATAGCTTAGCCAGTATTGTTAGTAGTAGCTTATACATTTGATGTATTCTGCTACTATCCTATAATAACATAATATCAAATAATAATATGGCTGTTATTCTTCTACCACCTCTGGGGATAGCGGGGATCGGGGGCCTCTGGCACTGTGAGAACCCCTGTCCTTTGGCACGCCATGACATTGAAAGGAAAGGTGTTTTTTTTTTCAATTATTTAATCAATTACATTGTTTAATTTAAGTTCAATTATCAACAATCCTCTTCAAGATCGCTGACTCCTACTTTAATACACATGAAAACTGGCAGAAGGTGGTGACAATGGCAGCACAGTGCACATTCAACCGCATGCTAAAGTGCCACGGTTGTGAATATTTCCATCTCACGCGAGAACAGGAAGCAGGAAGAGATATTGAGTGCGAAGGAGGCGGCATTTACGCCTTTTCTCCGAAGTTCAGAAATCCCTGCATGAACACCTGCTGATGCCCGGGTAAACGAGGTGGTTTGACCGATCCTTCATATTCGCTCTCCGAAACGATTAAACTCTTGTACTCATAAATAACCACTCCAGATCTAGGCTTAGATGAGGTCTAGGAAACATCCAGCATTGCAGAGTTTCATAATTTTTTTTTTTAATGATTGGTTTTCATATAATGGTGAATATGTTTTATCTTTGAGCAATTAAGAAGCGAGATTAGAAGAATGAAAATAAGAAACTAAAAATGTAGGAGTTGAGAGTTGGAGGAAAGTAGGTTTATAACTTTTGTCACTACTATTCACACGGCCACTAACACACAGAACGTAGCTCACAGTCCCTTAGCTTAATGTGCGTGTGTGCGGTTAATTCCCGTAAAAAGTTGTTTCGTAGCAACAACTGAATCCTATCAACGTTCAAAGTTTTTTCCCTCCAACCTTCTCTTTTTCAAATCGTGAGGACACTCATTATTTTGGCACACAATTACCTCTGTTGATTATTTAATACCATTTTGTTGTTATAAAAAGGTAGTTTTTTTTTTGTTGGTATAATGTAAACAACATTATATTCTAATTAAATTCATGTTAAAAAATGTAATAAATTAATGTCAATTTTAATCATTTATTTTCAGCATATGTAAACAAAAAAAAAATGCATTTCACACAGAGGCTTGAAGAAGGGGAGGACATTTTTTTTGTCAAACAGTAAGCCTGTACAGTCATTGTATTGCTTTGCATGCAATGTAAATATATGTCCATTAACAATTCTATGATGTTTTGCTTTGGTTGTGTTGGTTGGTTGGTTACTGCAAACAGGTATTAACTGTCACGTATACTGGATATCCTCTGATTCTGATATCACAAACCTTCAACTTCATCTTATGACGTCAGCAGAAATAGAAAGGGAATATTGAGACAGACAACGAGAACGACAACGAGATAGACAACAAGAAAGACAAACATTTATAAGACTACACAGTCAAGTCAAGTTGACAAGTCAAGCATATTTACATCCCTTAATCACATAACAGTCTCTAAGGGCTGCACAGGGCCACGTCTCACAAACGACTCACAAACGTCTCACAAACGACACCCCTTTCTTCTCCTATGCTATTTCATTATCACTTAAGGGAACATGTTAACTTTAATCGGGTACAATCTGTGGGTCCCTGAGTGGGAGTGAGTGAGAGTGAGAATTGCAAGGGTCATTGAATGAATCAATATCAATATCAATATAAGACTTCTGTGGTTTACTATCGTGTTGTTCCACTCAATGGTCGTGAGTAAGGTTGTGCCAAAATATAGCCTATAGTTGTTCCTGATTGGATGACATCCTAGTTAGCCGCGTGCACACCATAGATTCTGGAGCGCTCTGCTCAAAAATATTTGGTACACACACACAAGTGTATAGAGTTAGCTAAAAGGTTTTTGAAAATGACATTACCGGTACTTGGTGTTTGGCGGGTCTAGGTTAGTCCTCTGTAGGTGGGTCTCTAAATAATCGAGTCCTCTCTAGGTGGGTCTCTATATAGATAGTCCTCTCTAGGTGGGTCTCGAAATAGATAGTCTTCTCTAGATGAGTCTCTAAATAGATAGTCCTCTCTAGGTGGGTCTCTAAATAGATAGTCCTCTCTCACAGCTCAGAGAGGAGGAGAGGAGATGAGGAGAGGAGAGGAGAAGAGGAGAGGAATGAGGGTACCAGAAGACAAGTGTGAGCAGGGGCTAATATACAGCAGCACGCAGGTGTGCTGTGACTCAGGGAGCGATAACGGGCCCTGGGTCGAGGCTGGGAGCAGACCATCTGCTGATCTAAGCTCTGCCAGCTGTTGTTAAGGGAACAGTTGTCGCATTAGCACGGACTGTAGAGCCAGGGGCTTGTGTGTGCCGCAAGGAATGCCCCTCAATTACATGTAGCGGCACGAGGCGTTTGGGCAGAGCATCTGATTACGTGGCGTAACACATTGTGATGCAGCCACAGGCATACGCACACACACGTATGCACACACACGCACACGTATGCACACACGCGCACGTACGCACACACAATCGCACACCTGTTAATGATTAACATGCACAGGCTCACACATACACACGAGTGTTAATGTTTACTTTTACATAGCAAAATGTTAACCAATCTTGTATGAGAAAGAGAGAGAGAGACAGAGAGAGAGAGAGAGAGTTAGGAAATGAGCATGCCAGAGGGGTTGTGTTGTCTCATTGTTCCAGTTTCCTGTGAGCTGATAGCACACAGGAAGTGAGCCAAACACTCAGGTTGAGAACACACGCACACACGCACCAACGCATGCACGCACACACAAACGCGGAGGGCCCATTAAAGGATTTAAGGACATCAAACTCTTGTCCGTGCACTTGTCCGCTAATGTGTGCGTGTGTGTAGTGTAGTGGTAGTGACATATAAGACCCCCAAATACCCAGTTTAATGGGTTGCCATCATACACCCAGGTCAAGCTCAGTTCACTTTGACCTAGCAAATGTGGCAGAACTGTATGCGTTGACTTGAAAAACGAGACTTTTTCTGCTGCTGTGGTCTGTGGGTGTAGTTGATAGTTGCTGATTACAAGCTCTACGACAGAAATGCTCATTTTGTTGGCAGTTTCAGTTCATGCAAAGTTAAAAAAGAAAATCTAATAAAAGACTAATGTGTGCAGGCTACTGAACTCAGACCTCGTGAATGTTCATGAGTCGATTCTGATACCGTTATATATAGACACATAGAATGCTTTATGTGTAAACCATTAGACATCATGTATTTTTTCCTCTTTAAAGGCTACTATGGTTAGCCACAGAAACTGAAAGTAGTTGGTAGGTAAAACAAGAAATGTATTTTTCAGCTAACGTCTTCATTCTGCATTCAGCCTTTGGAAGTGACAATCTTTAATTGTGCAAAGAAAAAAAAATCTGAGTTTCAAATCCATTTTTCTCAGAAAACAGGCAGAACACCGACCATGCCACAATGAGTAAATACCTGTAAGCTCTGTACCTTATCAGGTTAGCATAGATATCGCTTTGTAGTCTGTCAATTTCTCAACGCCAACTAGAAGATGAACTGCTTAAATGCAAATTTCTTTCTGTGGTGGAAAGAAATTCACCACAGGAAAAAATGGGGAACAGCGATTCAAACTAATTTTGTGATATGATAACAGTATCAGTTGTGTAGGTAGACAAAAACAAATATAGATTAACACGTTGAGGTGAATTAGAAATGTAAAGAATGCCTTCTTAATGAAAGGAAATATGTTTAAACTAAATACAAAACGGAACAAGCATTGATCTCTTTCACGTAGTGTTACTTAGTCCTACCCTGCTGGCCTTTGCCAGGGATAGAATGCCTCTGTTTTCCTTTCCAAGCTGGTCTCATTGTCATCTCTGTCTCTACCGTTTGTCATGTCTCTGCCCATTAGACAGGCTTATTCACTATCTGTTTTTAAACTATTTCTTAAAACCCGGCTATTTTTTCCCTTTTGACAACTGACACATTTTGTTAAGCATAGTTGTTACCGTTCAATCTGCATTTTTGCTGTGTGTGATCTATTTAATGTATCTTATGACTTATTTTTTTGTTCTTTGTGCAATGTAGGTTGTTTTTAAAGTGCTTTATAAATTAATTTTGATTGATGTCTGTTCAGACATTGACAGCTATACATCTTGGTAACTCTGTAACAAGTTAGATAATCACTTTGTTGTCATTGCAGTGGGGGCAAAGCAGGATACCTGATCACATGAGCAAAGCTTCAGGCATTTTAAGGCCTGACAGCATGTACTGTAGGCAGCCAAAGCAATAAGCTGTTTTCTTATCGGTTTTGTTTGCTTCACCTTGTGTCTGCCTTTGGCTAGTGTGTGCTAAACACACTTTAACAAAAGGCGTTGACACTGTTGAATATCCTCATAAATTATTTCACTTGTTTCATAATTCCTCCAATTTTGTCGAACAATACATTTTTAAACATTTTGTTTGTGTTGGTAATAGTCAGTGTTAAAACGGCACACGATGTGACATGTCTGGAAGTTTGGTGGTCAATACAGGCGATATTATTGCCAGGCTGTGTTGGCTCTGTGGAGCTCATGCACTCTCTTGGGACGTGCCCGGAAGAACGTAAGTAATCATACCACAGGAAAAACGCCTTTTGCTCTGCTACCAAGTCAATAGCTAGATCTCCAGCATGAATTGAAAAAACACCAGGCGCTGTGACAAAGAGGGCCGATCAATAGCAGCAAATAAGGCCCTGCTTTCTGTAATGTAAAACGAGTACAATCCTTGCCAATGTTTTAAGTGGGTTAAAATCTTCCTTCCTTCCCTATAGTGAACACCAGTGACAACAATTTCTGGCGCAGACCACACCGAGTTTATAAGAGAGCCATTTACAACCATAAGTACTGTACGCTTTAGCCTTGAAACCTCATTTTCTAAAGTACTCTAGGGCTGCCTGATCAAAGCTACAGTCATTTCCAAATTGAATACGTTAGAAAATAACTCCCAAAGCGGAGGTGACACTGCCAAACAGAAGCTATTAGACACAAACGGCAGAATAACAACACGAGTGAAGGTACAAAGTGGGAATAAATGTTTGTTTAGCTAATTCTGAATAAAGAGGGTGTTTCACAGCATTCATATGGTAGAGATGATTTGTTACCAATACCACAACCGTACATATTCTACAGTTTTTATCTACAGTAAAACGTGAAAGCTGTTGACACAACTGCTGTACAATAATTTGAAGTTAGGCCCTAACCTTAAAACAATCTGTTGGAATAGTTTGTCAAAAATAAAGATTTGTCTAACTTTATATATAGTATTTGTAACTCACATAAAAGCCTGTTTAGTTTTCTTTCTATATTTATTTTCCTCCAAAATAATTTTACTTTGCCTAAAATGTAAAAAATGGTTGTGTCTGTCATGGTACGGTAAAGGTTTGCTGGTATATATTTAAATGGCCCTCCATGTGTGTGTGTGTGTATATATTTAAGTGGCCCTGCATGTGTGTGTGTGTGTGTATATATTTAAGTGTCCCTCTGTGTGTGTGTATATATTTAAGGGTCCCTCTGTGTGTGTGTGTGTGTGTATATATATTTAAGTGTCCCTCTGTGTGTGCGTGTGTGTATATATTTAAGTGGCCCTCCATGTGTGTGTGTGTGTGTGTGTGTATATATTTAAGTGTCCCTCTGTGTGTGTGTGTATATAATTAAGTGTCCTTCTGTGTGTGTGTGTGTGTGTGTGTGTGTATATATTTAAGTGTCCGTCT
>JAODTR010005898.1:0-32159 GCA_025399935.1 Amblyopsis rosae
GTGGAATTGTTTGACAATTAAAATGCTATTTGGGATTGCATTTTCATTTGAATTTAGTCCTCTATGGACTTCCATAACTAATGTTCACTCTGGCTTTATCGTAGGCTACATTCAACTCAATGAGATTAGGGAAAGAACTTTCTGTCTGAAAGCTCGTTTTCCTTTTATTTGAATAGGCTAACTTGTTGCAATGGTGCTGATAAGAGACCTGTTCAACGTGCTAGTAATCAAACAAAAAAGCCTATAGAAAATGAGTTCACATGTCATGTTTCACTGTTTCCAAAATACTTATTTTCAAATATTAACTAGGCTACGTACCCGCAGCGGATTCTCACTGAGTCCGAAGGAGGCTGTTACATGTTCATAACTAGAATTCGCCATTATTTCCGTCCTGTCATGTAATTAGCTCTGAACTTGATCCCGACTCCTGCTTGTCCCCTCTACATATTTGTCCGCGTTCAGCCTCGTTATCCCATGTTTGTTCGTGTCGCTTGAAACATAGACAAAAGTTCCTGTTGAAGATATAGCTGGAGTTCGGGATCAGAGCACAAGTAGGGAGTGTCTGTTGTCTAGCCTTCTATAGCGGCTCACAGATTCGGAGTTCCAAGAAAAAGTTTGTGAAATGCACAGTAGCAGTCTCTGCTGGCCATGGCATCTTGGAAAAAGAGATATAACTGAAACCGGGCGTTACTAGAAAGGCAGAAGATTATAATTAGCCTAATTACAACATAATATATGCCTACCTGAATTTAATAGTTTGTTTTGATGTGGGTTAACTTGTATTATAGTTTACATAGCCTATTAATAATGTTTAATTCAAACAATAGTTAGTCTAGTCTAGTCTAAAACGTTGCGAGACAAAAACTATTAAATTAAGGATTTGAACTATTCACAAATGCAACAATCTGATCATAAACGTGACAATCAAATGAAAAGCATAGGCATCCTAGCTATGATGAAGTGCAAATGTTCAGCATTTTCATCAAGCACCGTATTCTTAAATATGTCGCCATCTGGTGGGAATAACCTAATTGCTATATATTTCAAGACTGCAGCCTTATTTAAAACATGTTTATAACATGTAGCCTGTAGCTTGTGGTTGGAAACAGAGGCTATCCAAAGAGGCGAACAATTGCACAGTTATGCAGAGCATTTGTTTTCCAGCTAGATAAAAGGTGCAGCCTCATGAATTATCCTATTCAGTGACTATAAGAGGCTAGCAATAGTGAAAAATGAGGCCTGTTTCATCAGACAGAGCATGCTCTCTGATGTGTATTCATACCACCTGTATCTTGGCCCTTGTCAAAGGAGTGAAGTGAACTGCATCATTATATTGTCTTTTGTGTCATCACACCTGTCCAGCTTCCTTTCAGCCAATAGACAGATGATAAACGACCGTTATTTCTGGTGCGCTTAAAATAAAACAAAATGATCCTGCGTAGATGGGGCTGCTGCGCCTTCTTTCAGATGCAAAAACCTAAGCACTTGCATATACGCACTCACAATTATCCTAATATACTCAAATAGGCTATAGGTTAGCGATATAGAGCGTTATGTAAATAAAACCTAGAAGCGTCCCCAAATTTTGTATTTGAAGTTCTAATTAAGGAAAAAGAGATCGTGATAGATCTTACATCCAATTTTCCTGGCCTCATTATTGAAATTATGAAATGGTAGAAGGAACTGTGATGGTACAAGCCTATTGTCATGTAATATCCCTGCGTGATCAATACAGTAACTATTGGATTTAAACAACCAAGATTGGTGGTGTAGTGCAGTTTGCTCCTTGTTTAATGACAACATATGTTGACACGCCCCCCCCCCTTCCTGTGCAAAGTGGGTGTCGTCACGACTGTCGTGACTGCTCAATGTTGATGAAATGACGTGATTTAAAGCTAAGTTTGCATATGTTCATTATATTTTTCCACTGTACATAGAATAGAACACTCATTCCAATACAAGCTCACTGTTTATATCTTCTAGCACAGCCATGCATGAAAGGGGATATGTCTGGCCTATAAGGACATTGATGCCATGCAGTGCATGCACTCTGAATTTCAAATTAAAACAATACAATTTAGGTGGCTTACAGTAGACTGGCCTATACACTATATAGCAGCATAAGGCACTGATCTTTATTTAGAGGTCAAAGTTATCTGACTGGCTTGACAGTATAACAGCAGCTGCTTCCTAGGCAACATATACACAACCAAATGGTTTACTGTAGCAATAGACCATTAATAATATGTGTAATATTGAAACTTTCTTGAATGGAGCTGTCCGTTTCTGCTGTTGTAACACCTGAATTTCTTCACCGGGGATTCAATAAAAGGTTATCTTATCTTAGCGTCAGTGTGGTGTTGAGCCACTGGTGTCGCATCAGCCTTGAGACTCGCGAGAGGTTTAAAAAAAACGGTAAAATAGATAATCTGTTTAGTCATGTTTTTCAGGCGTATACGCCATGAGCTAAAACAGGATGTTATTGGGCTGCCGTCTTCTCCTTCACGCCAACATAATCACATAAAATCTGTTATGGTAGAGAAGGCTTGCTGAATCAGGGTAGAGAATGAGCACATCTTGGCTCATAATGTTGATGTATATCCATTCCCATGTATGTTTCCCATCAGCTGTCCTGGTCCTCCTGTGCAGTTTTTAAAGAGGTTATTTTCATTTAACTCCCTTAAAGCACCTGTCGTATGCTAAACAGAGCAATGTTGTTAAACTATATTTATGATCTCGTGTATGTCCGTATGTGAATAAAAAGAAAGACACATGACTCAATAAATTGAATGCTGATAATGGAGTTATTCAATTATTTGAATATCATTTGACCTATATGACAAAACAGCTATTGTTTTTATCAGTGAGCCAGCAGATATAACACTAAACATTTAAACAACTATCTAAACATTTAATAAACAAATATTTTAGGCTAAATATATTTTTTGTTGATTTGACACAATGTTTTTACTTTAATAACAGCATCACATCAGAACACATTCCCTATAATTTACTGCATGCATATTGCTTAAATTGAATTTCTAAAGCACAGTTAATAGGCTACACATACAAACATGAGGATGAAACAGTCCTCCAAAGCCTTCTGGATATATCACCTATCATAATCGGATTAGAATCATGAGTCATGACGCAGTCATGTTTGAGGAAAAATTCAGGAATATCACAATATTGTTATCAGATATGATGAGCCATCTAGAAGCATGATCTCCTAAATGTATACCAATCCAACGTGAGGGATGTTGACATTGTGTAAAGGCCTGCAGATGGGAGAATCTGAAGAGCATGCATGCATGCATTGGCTAATATCAAAATCATGCAGACTAATATACGGTTTGCCTGCAATTAAATCAGGAGAGAAACACCTTACAACATGAAGCTCGCAAGCATGCATCTAAAGTGATTGGTTGTGTAGGCTATAACTACCTTTAAGCACCTTGGATGAAGCTCATGTTAGCCTTTTTTTTAACTGCACCCAATGAGAACATCGGCAACTGTAGGCTACATTTACTTTGCTTTGCAAAACAATCTGACCTTGATTCTGAAATCTGAATTACATAGATTATGCAATAAAATAACCCCCAAATGTCTTCAAACACGGACATCTTTGTACTTCGCAGCAGACAGCTCCCCCTTTCTCTTCGATCTCTTGCTCTCTCGATCTTTTGTCTGTTGCCTCATGTGCGTCGTTCGTGACTGCCCATATTCCCTGGAGCTATCTCTCCTGGCACCGCCGAGCTGTTGAGCTCACTGTGAACTTAAGGGTGGTGCGGACAGCTACAGTACGTGTTGCTGCGCAGCAACAGATATAGCAGAGGGAAAGAGAGTGGCGAGAGAGAGAGAGAGAGAGAGAGAGAGAGAGAGAGAGAGAGAGAGGCAGACAGGAGAGACTCAAGCAAGGAATTCCCTCGCAAAACAAAAGAATCTACCGGGGCGTGGGTTACTATGCTCGAAGAAGACGTGATGTTGTGAGATGAAGGTAACCAGCTCATTAATGGCGTAATGGCACGTCTCCAACAGCCCACGGCTGTGTCTAAGTAGGGATATGTGCTTTTGATGTCTAGAGACTATCACACCGAAGGACGTAAGATTCTCCCATTTTAACCAACAGTCGACAGTGGAGCGTCTTTCTTCGCCGCGCTTGTCTGAACCCTCTACGGTCCGCATTGCCCACAACTTGCCCACGACTTCTGACATACTAAATATTCTGCAAAAAAATAATTGCTTTGACATGCCAGGTATTTTTGTGCGGTGAACCGGTAAGCTTTTTACTAACATTATTATTATTATTATTATTATTATTATTATTATTATTATTATTATTATTAACATTCGAAGTTCAATAGTATATGCACGTGCTAGTTTGTTACGTGCTATAATTTACTATAACAAGAAGGTGTGCTCTCAACGGGAGTCACTTTTTAATACAGAGGAACATACATTTAATGCAGAGGATAACCTCTTTCTCTCTTATTGTTTCTGCCAGTCCCTCTATTTCTCATCGTCTGCTTGATGTGGGTGCGTGCGTGCGCAAGGCTCCAGACATGACGGGTCAATGTCTGGGTGCGCTTGGCCCCAGTAGCCGGGCCTACATCGACGACGAAGTCGGCGCCATCCGCATCAATGTGGGTGGCTTCAAGAAGAGCCTCCTGTCCAACACGCTGTCCCGGTTTCCCGAGACCCGCCTGGCCCGCCTGCTGCACTGCCAGTCCAAAGAGTCTATCCTGGAGCTCTGCGACGACTACGACGACGTGGAGAAAGAGTTTTACTTCGACCGGAACCCTGCGTTGTTCCCATATGTGCTGAACTTCTACAACACAGGCCGCCTGCACGTCATGGCCGAGTTATGTATCTTCTCCTTCAGCCAGGAGATCGAGTACTGGGGCATCAACGAGTTCTTCATCGACTCCTGCTGCAGCAGCGCCTACCACTGCCGTAAGATGGACCCGGAACGGGAAGACTGGGACGACCGGAGCGACCAGGGTAGCACCACGTCATCGTTCGACGAGCTGTTGGAGTTCTACAACGACGCCACCAAGTTCGACAAGCAGCCGTTGGGGAGCGCTCGCAGGCGCATCTGGCTGATGCTAGACAACCCCGGTTATTCCGTGGCCAGTCGCATCATAAGTATTCTATCTATCCTGGTTGTACTGGGCTCTATCGCCACTATGTGCATGAACAGCATGAGTGAGTTCAGTGTTTTGGACCGCGAGGGCCAACCCACCGAGGACCCCCGGTTTGAGACGGTGGAGCACTTCGGTATTGGCTGGTTCACGTTTGAACTGGTCGCCCGGTTCGTAGTAGCGCCTGATCTCCTCCATTTCTTCGAGCATCCGTTAAACGTGATCGATCTGGTGTCCATCCTGCCCTTCTACCTGACACTCATCATAAATCTTATGGTGGATAGCAGCCCCGCGCTCGCCAACCTGGGCCGCGTGGCGCAGGTGTTGCGCCTAATGCGCATTTTCCGCATTCTGAAGCTTGCGCGTCATTCCACGGGGCTGCGCTCCCTCGGGGCCACGCTCAAGAACAGCTACAAAGAGGTGGGCTTACTGCTGCTCTACCTTGCCGTCGGAGTGTCGTTTTTCTCCGTTATGGCCTATACCGTGGAAAAAGAGGACAGCGAAGATCTCTCCACCATCCCTGCGTGCTGGTGGTGGGCCACCGTCAGCATGACAACGGTCGGTTACGGAGACGTGGTGCCGGTGTCCATAGCGGGGAAACTGACCGCCTCTGCGTGCATCCTGGCCGGGATCTTGGTGGTCGTGCTTCCGATAACGCTCATTTTCAACAAGTTTTCATTCTTTTACAAGAGACAAAAACAGTTGGAGATCGCGATGCGAAGCTGTGATTTCGATGAAGGGATCAAAGAGGCGCCCTCGGTCAACCTGAGGAATTATTACGCTCACAAAGTCAAATCCCTCATGGTGAGCTTGTCAAACATGAGCCGAAGTTCACCAAGCGAACACAGTTTGAACGAATCGATACATTAAAAGGGACGTGTTGTCATGTTCACGTGAGTGAACTAAGGGAGTTTGCGAAAGTTTAAATTCACTGTATGCGGAGCTGTCCAGGGTTCTGAAAGTCTCTCTATAGCGCAAACGGCACCCACGTCGTGTGTAATGATGTGTGACTTGTCTGCCTAGGCTATAACTCCGTGCAATAATGTGTAAATGTATGTCAGTCACAATCTGTGAGCGAGCAAATAGTTGAGCTGCTTCCAATGTGCGTTGTACTGAATTGGATGACGTCAGACTTAAACGACAGAGAATTCCGTAGCTGTTTACAACCATATAGGCTGTGTCACTGGTCCTTTTAAAAATGTGGTCTAGTCTTCACGTATAAGCCTACTCGTTGTTGCTGTTGTTGTTGTTGTTGATGTTGTTGTAACTTCAGCAGTATCTCTTATAAAAGAGGGTTGGTGTGTTGTTTTGTGTTGTGATGAGATTACTTCAGATGTGTGAATGAAATCAATCATATTAAAGGCAACACTGAATTACTGTTATCTCATTAATCCATTGCAGTGGCCAGTTTATATGATATTAATTGCTTGACACCAAGTAAGCATATTAGATAAATCAAAGGGAAATATAGTTATCCGCATCCATGTTGTCTGTGGAAGGAAATTTGACAATGTGAAATAATTATCCATATCCATATGTTGTCTAGGGAAGGAAATAATGAATCAGGGAGTGGCACAACAATTTATGCAATTTGACGACCAGGGTGAGAAGAACTATTCATAGCTGTCATGTAAATAAATAAACAAATACATTCACATTCACACAGGATTCGATTTTTTAACAAACAATAGACAGCAATTGAGCTTGTTGTAACAAGAGTTACTAATACATTGGAACATAATTAGCTGTTATGGCTACTGTACATTACTAGTAAAATAAATTATACTGTATACCTTATGATAAAAAGTGTTTTTTTTTAATATATATAAATTCTGAATATATGCAAATCACTTAAAGCAAGTTAATCTATAGCTGCAAACATAGCATGTATATTGGAGTATTTCATGTCACCTCCCCTCCACACTAGTGTATACATTTGTCAGTTTTTGTGTCTTTCTGCTTCTGAACAACATGAGAAATGAAAGAAGTTATCAGAATAGTTGATTGAATAAACTACAGTAATTATTAACACTTTGTTTCTCGCCAGTGTCAAAGTAATAGAACATTCTATGCTCATATATAATCAGCCAAACTCACTGTTCTTGTTGCATTGGTAAATGCAATGGCAATAATTGTGTCTTCTGTAGCAGTTTCAGAAACCCATCTGAGAACACTCAATTAGTGTCATTGATTTTAGATTGAGGAATGAAGAGATATTTGATATAAAGACCCATCAGCTTCCAAAAATCAATTCATCCATTTCCCGTCTCATATTTCTACTCACTCAGTTAAATAGATTTTTTCGTTTTTTTAGACAATAAGTAGAGTACTATAACATGGATAACACAGAATAAAGTTAATCACAAAGACACAAAGGCAATGTTCATTTAGCATAATGATTCAAAATGTCAAAATAAAACACTGTATATAAATAGCATTATAGACATATTTTCTATTGTAAATTATATAGTACAGAATCCATATGCACAATGTAATGACTTCAACACTGAAGTCATTACTTCAGTCAAACTAACTGTGTAACAATCAAACATATCGCTACAATATCTACAGGTGCACCAGGAGAATTACATTACAGATAATGGATATTTTTCACAGTGGTCAGAAAAACACACTGGTGCAACATTAGATGAACTATCGCTCCATGTGATGCCAGCACTCATTGTCTATACTGGTGAACTGGTAGAACAAAATGGACCAGACCCATTATTAATTTTATGAGCTTACACCTTTGTTCACCTTACTGTGACACATCTGCAACTTGAGGACATAAAAGTCAGGGGTATGACCATGGGAAATACTGTAAGGACTTTTCTCAATTGTGTGGGAATTCAGATAGCTCTAATGGTCGTCCTGAATAGACAACAATGAAATGACCCAGGGTATTGTTTTATTGTTTTAAATGGATGATGGCGAGAACATCATCACAGAGGTAATTTGAATGCAGATCAGCAACAGGCTTGCACTAACAAATTGTGTCCTAACTATTTTTGGAATTAAGCTCTACCCACGGGTAACAATTACACTTTAGTTTATTTGTAAACCCTAAATAACAATTCACAGCAGGGAGCATGTTGCAAATTCCCATTGATCCAAGCTAGCATAGGAAGTAACACATTGATTAACACAAAGTGACATGTTGACATACAAAGTGCTTCAGTGAGCGGAGGGAGAAGAAATTGACAGATACGATGTGCTATGATATTATATTATTATATACGATGCTAACTATTTATGCTTATTTCATATGATATCATGGTATGACATTTGCAATAGTCACAGAATAAAGCAATATAATGTACTGTATGATATACCAGATTCACAGGCCTGAACTTTATAGTTCAAAAGCTCATGAAGCTGGCTCTTCCAGCACAATCATTTTGTTTTGATTCTGTATGCTTTTATATATATGTGTGTGTGTGTGTGTGTGTGTGTGCACCGGTATCATTACCCTGCACTGATGGTGTTGATACTGTAGATGTGAGGTAAGACCTGGTCAGTCCTGCCTGCCAAGGAAAGGGAAGCCAGCTGGCAGAGTCTGTCAAGCCATCACTTTCCTTGATGGACACCAGGGACACCCACCCAACACCCATGTCTGGAATTTGACTGTTCTCCACACAGTTTGAGTGACCAACACAAGACAAAGACGCTGGCTGCTGATATTTTGATATTAAATTAGAATTAGGCAAAAGGATGATATTTACATGACGGCCTGTGGTCTTGTAGTAGAGGCAGGGACGTAATAACTGAACGTTTCAATGGCAAGCACGTGTCACTGTGCACGTGTTTGTGTGCGTGCACACGCAAATGCTCTAGACAGCATGTCTAATGGGCGATGTATTCAGCAGCAGCATCTCCATTTGGCTCTGTACTGGCGACATGATGCGTTGTTGCTGAGCAGGCGCTTGGTGTTGTTGCACATTGCCATCTGCTACTATCGCTATGTTTTAACCAGTGTGATTAAAGCCCCCCCCTTTCCGCCTCTTCTCACCATGCCTGATCTGTGAACATATATGAAAATAGACTTGACGGCCTATTTTAGACTGATGGAAGTATTTTTACCAAAATGTGATGTCTGTTATGGGTTGATGTGTTACATAGCAGATATTTAATTAGATAGTGTACAAAGTGTTTGTTTTATTTGGTAAAGGTGATTAACGATGGATTGGCACTTTAAGGTGCATTTATTGCCATCACATGGGAATCTGACAAACACAGAAACCAAAGTAACCAAAGAACAGCAGTCAGTGCAAGACCAGTGTCAAAATCAAATGTTTTAAAGGACAGCAATGATACAGAAATTACCTCATAAATATACCTTCTTCTTATGCAGACCTCAACAAAGTGCCATTAAGAGACTCGTCAAGAAATACTGTAGATGTTATGACTCTTGAATTACCATAAGGTTCACACAGAATTAGAATATATAATCCAGACTGGCCCAATGCAGCCATTAGTGCAAACTTGACCATCTAGCGATAGCTTTTATAAATATTAATCCTCAGAATTACATTAAAATTCCACATTCAATCCATATTTCAATGGACTAAAAGGTTGAAAATGCATTTTGCACTCAACAGCCAGGAACCCTAATGGTGTACTCTGGCGGTTTCATTACTGTTCGGATGACACAGAGGAGACAGTAAAAGCATACACTAAAACAAGATAGCCGAGTTCATATTTACAACTGTTAACACCACAGCCTCCTTGATTACCTGGATCAGACGAGCAACAGTGATGCTATGGCTGTTTTTAAACCTTTGCCCCTTGAGTTTAAACCCACTTATGTACAACCAAAGCCTGGAGGCATGATTACTGGGTTTTACAGATACAGACACTATGGGGCTGTGCAACTATAGTAATATTTAGGACTGAGCAGATTGTCTGCAAGGACAGTTCAGTGCCAGTGTAGGGGGAGGCATGGTAAATGTTAAGATGAAGATACTGTACATCAATTAATGGACAGATGTGGTCTGAGAATTATCAAGCCAAGTCACCCTCCAACAGCATTTTAACAGTGATAATGTAAATTACATGACAAATCATAATGATAAAGCACCAGTTTCAAGCGCAATTTAGACATTTCTCTGCCACTGACCAGTCTCAATGATATTCAGTGTGTTTCATATCTCTTTGTTCTGACCGTGTACTAGATTCCCAGAGGACAAGGCAGGCATAATGAATGCAATCTCAAGCCATCCTTTACATTACTTAACAATGAGACAATGTCACTCTAGGTCCTGACCTCATCCACCCATGAGGACACAGTATGATTTTAAATTGTAGCAATAGTAAGCCTACATGCAGCTTCAGGTGTAGGAATTGGTCAGACAGTCCTACTCCCACAGGTTTTGTAGCCAGCTGGCCAGACAGAGTTAGATTGGCTTCATAATTAATGGGAACATCCAGCACATAACACTATACTCACACAGTTACCTTTGATCTGTTTGGGGACAAATCACTTTTAAAAGTGAGACGACTATTGGTATTTAGCTGTGTGTGTGTGTGTGTGTGTGTGTGTGCACGCGCGCACATGTGTGTGTGTGTGTGTGTGTGTGTGTGTGTGTGTGTGTGTGTGTGTGTGTGTGTGTTGGGGAGTCAATTCCCTCCAGGTGCTACCACAGAGCACTGAGAGAGAAACTGGAGCTGCAGAAAACAGTGTTGTTCCACCTGAGACCGTCTGCTGACACCAAAGTAGAACCTTCAAAAGAGAAACAGACTTCACTACCATGCTCTTTTTTGAGATAATTACATCCTGTTGTACTGGAGAAAAATGCACTTTGTGATGTTATGTATTTCTCAATTGTTCTAGGGCCACTAGATAAAAAAAGATTTCAGAAAGGCTTTTTGCTCTAATAAAATGAATTGTTTCATTTATTCATTTTATTACAATCTAAAATGGTGTTGTTTTTATTATGGTATAACGTTATGCCATTAAAATAGGTCATTTTTTTGGACCTCCCTCACCCACTTAATTTCTGGGTTCAAAGTGTTCTCTAACCACTACATTGTGATATATTGTATTTAAAGCCAACATATTTATTTTTACCGGCATTATCAATCAATTATTTGTGATTTGTCTATACTGACGTTAGGTAAGATGTGCAGAGGTTATTAAACCTCTGGGGTTTGGTGAATGAATCTGTTCAGAGGTTGGTGGTCCACAGAGCACACATGACAAACCACAAATAATCAATTCACAAATGTAAGAAGGTGGAACGGACATACGCTTTGTCTGCATAATGAGCGTGTTCGGTTTTCCCCTCCCTCGATCGACCTCCTTGGACCATCGACTCACTTAACCAACGCTTCATTCACCTGCCACAGCATTGGGGAACTGTAATGATTGCTTATTATAAATGCAGCACTTACAGTACACTACCTTGTCCTATGTGGGCTATTACCTTTGAAATCCACCTGGTGTTTTATACTGCACAAGCAAATCACTGTAGCCTCTATCCTGGGGGACAGCATGCTACTGTAAATGAAGGAGTTATTACAGAAATTATCCTAAGCCTTGTTGGGGTTCTCAGTAATCACCGGAGTAGTCATGTAGCCTTTAAGGGATTGTATCCCTAGTTGGAATGTTCTGGAAGCTGCGACGCATGACATTGAGGTGTTGTTCTTGATCTGTAATTAAAGAGAGTTTTGTTCAGAAAGCAAAACAGTGTTTGCAAAGCATTGATCATGAGCCTCTCCTGCCCCAGAGTATGCACTCTCACCACAACCACACACACACAAACGCGCGCACGCACGCACACTCCTCCGTGTACAGCCTATCCTCAGACCATCTCTCTCCTCCTACTGTGTTTCAAAACATAAACCTGTTGTTTGCTGAGGTGGGATTAAAAATTGCGGTTATAAGTGTGCTATAGCAATCGAGACGTGTCCATTTAAACAATACAGTTATAAACGATAGTGGTGAATAATAAATTTATAAATGATGCCTCTAACTGGAGTTGTTGTTTGAAAATGACATTGACGATAGAGGAGAACGAGTGGAAAATGTTCCCCATCTCAACTAATAGGAGTCAGGAAGAATCTGGGTGATTCGGCAGGCTGGGATCAAAGCAGACCAGCTGTAGCATGTCAACTCTGGATCATCATTATCCCAATGGAGGAAACAGCAGCCTGGATCTCAAAACACAGCAAAAGAAGATAAATGGAGATGTTCTCATCAATATACAGGAGCTGCCTGTATAACTACTTGCTGCTTCTGCAATAAAATGTTTGAAAACCAGTAGTGCCATTTTAAAGTCATATTGAATAATGTGCAATTATTAAACATCCCATTCTGGACTGAATATGTTCCTATATAATGTATTTTCATAATGCATATAATTCCAACTGCCATGAGATCTGCAGTTTAAATGCAACTATATTTAAAAATGTGACACCATATTGTACCATTAGCAGGCGTGCATGTTTCTGGGCATCTGCTTTTAACCCTTCTGCCTCCACTGTCCCCTTCTGGCCAAGAAATACACACAGCCACTTTGATTTATCTGTGATAAGTGAAATCCTGTCAAACCAAAGCATTAGAGTAGCGTAAATGTGCACCATATTGGATGAAATCATATTTACTGACAAGACTGCCTTGCCAGTGAGGGTAGCAATATAAAATGACACACAATGTCACATCAAGTAGTTTCACAGAGGACTTGAAAAGGAGATACACAAAACCACAAGAGCAAGGAATGGAAAGAATAATGTCGCATAGTGTGTGTGTGCGTGCGTGCGTGCGTGCATAAGTGTGTGTGTGTGCATCAGCATGTGAGTGTTGTGGCTGATAGTAACATCTTATCACAGTTCCAGTGGGTTATGTGTCTGTGTGTACATCTATGTTCCCAGGCTAAGATGAGTGCAGTGGTGTTAAAACATCTTTTGAGCATCCCACTGGATTTCAACCACAGTTTCTGTGCTGGGAACCACCATATGGGCAGGCGACCACACTCTTGTGGCCACAACGACAGGAGTGACATTTACACATTGAAGCAGATGTGACTGTTGCTTTCTGGTGAAATGTCACACCGATAGCATTGAAGCAAATTATTGGATTCCCATGCATCTCCTATGGCTTCCTAGGATGGACGTGTCATTTGGAAGCGCTCATTATTATTTCAGGAAGGGTTCTCAGAATTTACAACGCACACACACACACGCACACACACATGCAAACCTTCCCCTGTAGTGCCATGGTTTATAAGGCCACTCACATGCATTCACTCTTAAGGTCACCATTAATTAGGCTTCAAGCTGTTGTGGCGAAAGTGATAGATGGTTGACATTTCTCTAGAAAACCTATCCTGTTGTAGACCCAGAATAAATAAAATAAAAATATCTGATTCAGTCAGTCATTCAGATATGGATTTGATTAGATTTTTTTTTTTTTTACAAAAGGCTGCGATCTATATCCAGGTGCAGGCTCTGGCTCTCAGCATATGGAAATGATGCAGAGGCAATGACATTCTCTCACTGTTGATAAGATGTGTGGGGCGTCAAATGCCCACCTTGTCCTTTTATCTGATGAAGAAATGAAGGCGAAAGAGATCAAGTATTTCTTTCTCACTGTAATCATCTTATTTTTCACTGTCTTTTCTGTCTGTCTTTACTCACACACCCACACTTTCACTTATGTCACTATATAATTTTCTGTCTTGTTTTTTTTAAGCTTTAGTTCTCCGCCATGCTAAGAAGTTGTAGAACTATTTAAAGTGTTTCTATATGACTTTCTACCACTAGATGTCACACTAAGAACACCTGCTCAATGGGCTACACACTTTGAAGTAACATGCAGTGGCCAGACAGGCGAGTCTCAATGTAATCAGGGCCTTAGTCATTTTAGAGAACGTTTGTAACAATATCCCTCCGACAATGCTCCACACATCGGAACGCATTCTGAAGCAAAGCGTTGAACTATAGCTTTGTTGATGTGAGCGGCTTTCACCACCTTGTTGATGTTCCTATTTACAGTGCCAGGGCTGTGTTGACGTATCAGATTATTCTTTCAACATGCACAGAAAACAGTAGGCTAGCGAAAAGCGAAGAGATATTTGGTGAATTTGACAAAATGTGTAAGTAGTTTACAATAGCTTGCTATCTATAACTTTAACTGGAATAGGTGTTAAACATGCACGCATTGCTCTGCAATATGTAATATGCGTATAGTATCTGTTGTGAATACCAGACTGTGTTACAGTTATATTTATGGGGAGTCTTCTCATAAAGGTTTTCTCAATGAGTCTAATAATCTTGTAAAAAATGAGAATCTTGTATGAATCATTTATGTTGGGCCCATTTCATCTCTGAAATAGAGGCTTTTAGAAGAACTGGCACTACAAGTTTACAAGATAGAATTCAATAGAATGCTTTTTTTTTAATTCTTGAATATAATATACTATTTGAATATAAAACAAACATTGTTCTGGCATACTGGCAACCTATCATAAATGGATGAAATGTTGCTATTAATTTACTAAATTACAATATTACATTTAGGCTAATATGTAATATGCTAGCATATACAGTAAACAATTTTAGCTAGTTTATGTAGAGTGGTGTTTCACAGAGACCATGATATTATGAGATTGTAGAGTTTAAAAAAAACCTAACTGTTGTATAATTTAGACTATAATATATAACAAATGTTATAAAATTATATAAACATATGGATGTGAAACACTTGGCCTTTGAATAAAGTTTATTGTAATATAGAGGAAATCAATATAGGTTCTATGTGGAAATGTTATTGTGGAGACAAGTGGCAGAATACAGATTATGGGTTAACAGGGGCACAATGGAACAGTTCAGAGAATGGGATTAAGTCAACAACAAAACTAAACTTCTTCCCACCCATTGACTGACTCAATGATAATATACACACACACACACACACACACACACACACACACACAGACAGTTATCTAACAAAATAATAATCAATGTTTAAATATATTCAGGGTGTCAGGGCTCATATAACAAGCCTGGTAGGACTAAACAGACATTTTCATAAAATGACAGCATTATCAGCAGAAAATCAAGGTTTACAATAATACCAAAATCCCCATTCAACAATAGCTGTACTGTAAGGTGATATGGGAATTCAAATTGAAAGCTGTTGCAAGGGTCAGAAAAGTAGTTTGAGGACTGTGTGCGTCTATCTAACAGCCTGAAGGACTGGTGGAATAGGTCATGTTCTGACTGCTGCTCCAATGTGAGACACCCAGGCTACACATAAAAAAAACACACTCAAACAGGTCTAGACCAAACACCCACTCATGCATAAGCACACATGTACATGCACCCAACACACACCTTCACTAGCTCATTAAGACAGATGCATACAGCTGTTGATCACAGGGAGACATACACAGCTGAGACATTGTAGATGTGTGAGGGTTAGTGACATGACATCCAGGGCATCCAGAAATAAATGGTAAATAAACCCGTTCCTCATAATGGTCTGTCATAATGGTCCAGTAGACACAAAAAAACTTCTCTGGGAGACTTATGGTGGTTTCATCTGTCTGCTTGCTCAGTGGAAAGTGGGATCGGTTTCTCATTGTCTGACAGCTGCAGCTAATCAAGGCTTATCAGATTCTGCTGGGCTTGTCACACAGCTGTCAGGAAGGTACATGAACTTTAAGAAGCAAGGAGTAGGATTAACTTGCTTTAGCTGAATTGCCCTGATTTTCATTGGTTTAACCTGATTGTCCTGGCTTTAATGTAAAAGTTTTCAAATCTTACTTTTAAATACTGCTTGGTGTTCTGGCTCTGTATTCTTTAAAGCCCACAACACCTACACAGGTGCTTTGACAATGAGGCTGAAAATCTGGCTGTGCCTTTCATTGGCATGTCATTGCCTTATGTCAGTTTTGTTGTTCTTAAATAGATAGGCTATATGTTTTGAATTAAAAACAAGACAATTTAAATATCCATGGTCTTCTAACCTCTGTCTGGCCAAACATTTGAAGCAGTCATATATATAGTGCCTAAATAGACTTGTTCAAAAACCACAACATCTCCATTATTCCTGGCTATATTTCCACATTTTGCTTTGAGAACAAAAATAACATTGTACTTGCTACTGGATTGAGCTACTATATTTTATATATATTTTTTTATTAGTAAGTAATTTGAGAAATTGAGAAGTCTACAAAGTGCAGACTTATCAAACCTGAATTCAGTATTCACAGTCTAACGAAACAAGAACATTTAGTCAGTCTGTCCTGGCTACAGTCAGCTACATTAAAAGCATTAAACTGATGACATGAAAATCAAGTGTTGTTCCCATCACTTCATTTCATTATCGCCATCAATCAGTAAAGAATAACCCCTGTAACTTAAAGGTAAAGAGATTGTAAGATAATACATTTTTTGTCAAATTTACAGAATATTTCCTCACAGTCCACTAGTTTACCGTTCTCTGTGCGTGCTGAAAAAAGAAGGTACTTCTACACAGCCACTATATGGCAGTGCCATGAGTTTGTGTTTAGTGCAAGTGTAGAAAACACAGGAACACTGAATATCATGAGCCTTACAGTGTCTTACAGCAAACATGAAACAATAGCGACAACTAACGAAATACGGTATAATCCCCAAAATATCCCCGTCCTTACTCACGTGCAGGTGCACGCAATAAGTAATTATGTGATAGGAGGCCAGGATGTGGATGGCTGCAGGCCAGTGGTCAGAAGGGAGGGTAAAGCATTATCCCTGGAGGCGATTCCAGACGTTACAGGTAGTTAACCAGTGGGTAATTGAGAACGTGTCTGTGGTTAATCAACTGTAGCTGATTTCTAGTCGCAGTTGCCCACATGAAACAATATATAAAGACATAATTAGGCTACATTAATTAAAATTACAGTTTACCAGGTTAATTAATTAATTAACTAATTAACTAATTAACTAACAATGCAGAAAATGTGATTATGTCGATAAGATGCAATAAAGCTAACACAGTTACAGTACAATATAATATGATGGGATGCAATACAATTAGAAGGATCTAAATGCACAGATACAGTAGCATGCAGTATGTTTTTTGTCAATCAAATCAGGGTGTATCTTGTGCCAGTGACAGATTCCTAATGTGTTCCGTTAATTAGCCACGTTGCTTCTCTTTCCAGCGCCTGTTCCTCCCCTCCAAAGGGAGCGGATGCCAGTCAGACACATAATCATGCTTATATTTTTTCACCAAAACAATAGGCCTTCTCTGCAAACAGCAAACTGAGTCCAGTTCAGTGGGGAAATGAGAGTAGACAATTGTCTTTATTAGGCACAATCTGGTCTAGGTGATGAAGCAGGTTGTGGTAGAAAGCTTTATTGTGAAGCCCACTTGTGGTGCAATTACTCTGCACCTGGACATGAGTAAAATACCAATCAATCAATCCAGTGAGAGAACAAGTTTAGAACGGATTTTCGAATGTAGTTTTTGGACTGCACAACCCATATGAACATAAGGATGTTGAATGAAAGAAGGTACAGACTAGAGAATAATGAGAGTGAGGGGGTGGCAACATATTTTAAGTTCCCAGACACGAAAAGAAAAAACCTTGCAAACGTTGACGAGATATTCAAATTACGCAGACAGCAGAGCTTGTTCCTGAGTGTGGAACAGAAAAAGAACGGTCAGAGGTCTCACTATTGATCTAATGAAACACACACACAGAGAAATAGAGAAATGGGTGGTGAAACAAGGTGGGGGTGAATTCTGTCTGGATGAGTCACGCATTGACCCCCTCCTTTCAGAACCAATCATAATGACAACAAACGCAGCCAGGAGATGAGGAGCTTGATGAGGTCTGGGGAGTCAATATGCTATTAAAATCTATGGTGTCCTCGCGACCCCTGCCTGTCTGGCCATCTGTGCTACTGCTCCACCTATAATGCTGTTGGCACACCACATACCTTACTGCACCTGGCAGGGATGCCACACTGCACTCTAGCTGGCACAATGGAGAAACTGACAGCTAGCCACTGCCAGCTGTTGTATGCTGATAACTGATGAAACTCACAGAAAAGAAACTCAAATACAGCCATAACCTGGGAATCAGGGACGGACTGGTCATCTCGGGAGTATTTTTTGCTGCCTGTTCTTTGTGTGCGCTGGTAAAGAATCTCAACACAGCCCTGGCACTAAAATAGGAACACAAACAAAGTGGGGCAGACATGGGCATTTTTAGACCCTTTTTTTTCAACGAAATTTCAACGAAGTTTCAGCCCTTGATCATAACATTTTGCGATCTTACACACAGGTGAATATTTCGGGGAGAATTTTAAAGCAATACAGAATGCTTGAGAGTTGAGACCCTTATTGCATTATATATTCCATTATATTTTAAATCGTCACCTCTTTCAGAACTTTGTATTTAATTTTTAGAGACATTTCCACCAGAAATTGGTGCTTAGAAGGCACAAATTGATCAATAGAAAATCACCAGAAGGCAGGAAATCGAAGTGTTTGGTGCTAAAAATGTAATGGGGGTAAACCCCCAGATCCCCTGCTTCACATGTCCCCTCACCAATATTTAAACCAGAATTGTGCTATTGCAAATGCATTTGCAAACATAGAAATATATTAATTATGGTTTATTATTGATTGATAGGGCTACAGTGACATTTGTGATTTAGAGCTCTTTGTATGTAGGCCTACAGATCGCATTCTCATTAGGGGCTGAGCACCCCTAAAGGTCTGATCCTAGAATCTCCCTTGGGCGCAGACAACACCACACCTATGAAAACACTATCTTGGTCATGTGTTTTCAATGTGAGGAGCTTTGGTGTATTTGTTTTGATCTTGAGTTCTAATAGAATGATTGTTTAATCATTCTCCAGATTAGTGTCAACATGTCAACATCCAGAGATAATCCCTCAAATTTAAGAAACAGAAGCAGGAAGACAATGTGGTGTCTTGATAAGTGACTGGGTCAGTCTTGGCTGCCTTCCATCCAATCCCCCCATCTTTCACCAGTAACCCATATATAAAATAGTCTATACGTGTGTGTATACAGCCATGGAAAAAATTAAGAGACCACTGCACATTGTTTAAAATGTTATAGTATAAATATACTGTAAATGTAAAACATATAACATAAATAGACAAAGTATGTACATGTAGATATAAAAATTAATATATTACATGGAAGTAAAAAGCACAACTGTATAAATAGTAGACATCTGAGAAAATGCTGCAGTGGTCTGTTAATTTTCTCCGCTGCTGTATATATAGCAATCTTTCATTTACACTTACAAGAGTTTCAAAATACAGCAGCGTTGGCTGCCTGGCAAACATACTGGCTAGCTTGCATTAATGGCTTGCTACTTACTGAACAGCAGCTCCCTGGTTATGCATGTCTCTTGTCTGACATTCTTTCTCTCTCTGCCCTCGCTCTAGTAACATTCATATTTGCTTACATAAGATAAACACTATCTTATTTGTTTAGGTTAGTGGCCAATATTTCATATTCAATTTAATATTTCTAAAAAGCATTTTCATAATTAATATCTATCTTTCTCCATATAAATTATTAACCAGTGGCCTTGATTCCATGTTCGATGCATATTTGTTACAATAAGGAAGCAGAAAGAATTGTGGTACTTCTGAGTAGGCCGTTGAACTGGAATTAAAATACAAAAACTGATTTTATGATGACAAACATATCACCTCTGGCTCTTCAGTAAGAAGTCGGTAAGTATTTGCCTTGAGTTTAGTGTTCAGACTTAGTTTACAGGGACCCCAATAGAATGACCTTGAAGCAGAGAAGAAATATTATCTTTCAAAGATAAAGTCCACAACTTCACAACATATGCTGTTATGATACACTCTATTGTATATTAAATCGCTGTGTTATTTAATATGACTCTATTTGGTTCTATTAACTGATATGCATGCTGAGCCGCTGTAAGTTAACCATGGAGTTGACTGACTCCATTAGTCTAAGTGAACATGGAAATAATAATGATATTTAGTGTATCTTAAAGGTGCACAGAGAGTTTTGGAACAGAGTAATCTATATTATTTCCTAAAGCACAATTGTGTCACCTATAAGACAAATACTCTAATATGTTCATAGGAGACTTTGGCAGAATTTTTTCAGAACTATTATTAAATAGGTATGCTCTAGGCAGGGTGGTGCATTATGCTTCAATAGGCCCCAAAGGAAATAAAAAAATCCCTGTGACAGTCATTCGGTCCATCAACAACAGACATTAAAGAGAATGCCATTATAAGGGCCTCATGCAATTCATAAGACAAAGTCAGTCCATTTATTTGGCTCCATGTGTGTCAAATTTAGCTGTCCCACAAAACGCAAGGAGCAGAAATCATTAGAATGCACTCCGTTCCCTAGGAAACAGCTTCGCATGCTGGAGTGGCGCATATGAGATAAAGTTGAGTGAAGTCATTGATAACTACCAAAGCCCTATTCAGAGCTCCATCACATACTGTACAGTATCATACGGCACTAAAACATCATGCGGGAAAGATGGAGAGAGGGAGACATTGTGAGAGGAATCCTCTATTTTACATGCTTCAATGTCCCACATAGGGCCGCATCCAAAACGATTTCTATGAACTCTCGGTTGGTTTGCTTCCAATTTAAAAGGATTTAATGCTGAAACGAAGGATGACAACAACGGTTTTTGGATTGACGCCACACGAAATAACGTGGAACCCTCAGAGAGAAAACTGGATAAGGCAGCTCATTAGGCAGACATGAGTGTGAATATGACAAAATATAATGTTTTACACTAGCTATGCAATATGTATACTAAAATGCCGATGCTGCAAATCCTAAAAAATACCAAGATAGCAACACTCCCCTTGACAAACAGCATGCTGATTGCTCACACTGCAAAATAGCAGTTTTCCATATTGACTTACACCAGTAGTCTTTAGTAGTCTAATAGCTAGTGGTTTTATCCACCAGTCCCATAAATGTGAAACAACAGGGAACTGTAGTTCACTTCACAAGCTATTTTTTAAATGCTCTGGTCAGCAGCATCGGAGCACAAGAGCGCATGCTAGCATCTAATGCACAGATTAACCTGCGGTTCACAATAGTTGTGCTAAGGTTGTGTGCAACTCTCTGGTCTAAGTTGATTAATTAGCCTCTCCAATCATGTCATGTAATGCTGTACACAATCCGAACACACCACCATTTGATCACTGACCAATGGCTTAATGCTGGGCTGGCCTAATTCACCCGTCTCACACACACACAGAGAGAGAGAGAGAGAGAGAGAGAGAGAGAGAGAGAGAGAGAGAGAGATCTAATCTAAAGACGACTGTCCCTAGCAAATCATTTAACCTTCTGAAAAATTAAGAACATATCAAGCATCTCAGTTTACCTTTCAGACACGAAGCCCTGATTGCCTCCTATTTCATAGAAAGCCAATTGTATGGTGCACTACAACCGAATAACCTCGCTAACAACCTTGACTGGAGCCGACTCACAGCATTTAAAATGTCTGGCCTAGTCCACCCTGGGGAAGCCTTGGGGGCTGAGATTGGCTGGACAGGACTTATCAGAATGAAATACGCTTAATGCAGCAAGAAAGCTGGCGCACCAGTCTGGCTGTTGACATGAACAAAAAACATGAACACAACCTTACCATTCTGTACAGTAACACACTGTGTTCCAGACACAATAGGCCTGAACTAGATTTTCAATATTTGCAATATACCAGTACAAAAAGTATTTCAACACTTGACAGTAAAGAATGGCTACATCCAGTACTAAGCCCTCTTGGGGGAAAATGCATCAAAAAGCAATGGCGTAGGAGCCAGGGGGGACGGGTGGGTCATGTCCCCCCTAATATTGGAAACAGTTGGATTTGTCCCACCCAAAATGTATCCTGCGAGGGAGAAATAAATGTAAATATAAAACTTTTATTTTGAAACCGTGACTGATTAACTAGCAAAATGTGCCAGTCAAGCTCTGAAACAGACAGGCTATTTCTGTTGAGGTAAGTTTTCACCAACTTTAAACTGTCAGTGGCATAACCACTCAACTTGAGATAAGGTGCCTATGTAGCCTAATAGTTTAATGTAAACGGCTTGTGTAATGTCCTCTTCCATGATGCCAGTCTGCATGGTTTGGCTTGAACCGCTCTTACCCTGAGGCTGAATCGTAGGCTATTTGGGTAATATTCACATAATGTGCCGATCATTTTCTGTTATAAAATCCTTTATAACTCATCAGAGATTTGTCCGGCTGTGTGACATTCATGTTCATTCTTCTAAATTCATTTAAACCTATCAGCAAACTGTTTTTGGGATTGTAGGCTGTATACTTGCCTATATTGTCTCATGGCAGAACGTAAAAATATAAATTTTTTTAAAAGTGTTTGTTGCAAGGGCATTTCAGATAATTGTACAGTTTATGAACTTTACGTTAGTTTGCGTTTGAGTGTCTTTGCATCAGTTTAGCTGATAAATGATACTAAACCAGGCAGTTATTTATGAGGTGAATGCATACCAAAGTTGGGACCCAAATAGGGAAAACAATCAACAGATGTCACAATTTGTCACAAAATCTAGTGCAAAAGTCATAACTTTCCACTGTACAATGCATCAAATCAGCACAAAAATGTGATGTACTGAAGTTGATGTTTTAATAAAAATAGTAAACTTAAAGAGAATTAAAGTCAGGTAAGTTCTTGCAATGTTACAGTGAAACATGAAGACCTAAATGTGGACTGGTTCATCTACAGTATTTATCTCATGTTGAATTGAATTCCAAATTAAAAAGGGTGCACAACCTAGTCCAGGCTTTCATCTTCTCTGTGGAGAAGTACAACACCAGTCCATCAGGTCATCCTCCCAGATACAGTATGCACCCATGTTGCAGACAATGCATGGTTGAGCTTTCCAGTCAATTTGCTGATTTTAGAGCGATGGAAAGTGACATGCACTTCATCTCCTATTTGGAAAATGCTCAAAGTGATGTCCATCCATCTATCATATTGACTGCTTGTCCATTAGGGTCACCATGTCAAAGTGATGTACTACTTGGATTTGTTCAGTCTCAGTTTCTCAAAATAGGAAAACGTTCCTCTGAGAAGTCAGGCTTAGATTGTTCACATAGTACACTGTACGACCTTCTCAGTAACGACATTCAACAAATTAAGATGCCAATGGTCCTACTGGTGAGTATCTGTCAGCTTTTGGGCACATAGCAAGAAATGTAACATGACTTCAATAGACCTACCCGCCTATACCAGACTTGATTAGCCATTAGAGGTTAAGGTGAATACTATAACTAATTAATCCCAATGGACTTTGACAAGTGACAATATACCAAATAATGACCAAAGTAGTCAGGAAAGAGGGTTAAAATAAAGCTTCCAACACAGGTTTTGAAGATAGTCTCTTTGTTTTTACATTACAGCAGACTATTATAGATCATATGTAAAGATAAATACATTTTAAAAAGGCTGAATGATTTCCATCTTGTATCTACTCTCTGTTTTAGTGAACATACAGTGGGGTTTCACTTCTTGTGTTTTGCAGGTGGAGTGCTTAACTCACTGTGCTCTCTACAGTCCAATGTAATGGTAGGGTTCCAAGCCAACTGCCTTTTAGTATGGCTTTGACATGTTGAGCAATTAGGGCAAAACGAGCACTCTGTCTGTGAACAGTGAACGCTTTGCTGTTGTGTATGTGCCTGTGTTCAGCCCACTCTCATACCAAGCCGCCCCTCCGGTGAGGTATAGCCTACCGATTTAGACAAAGTGAAGTGAAGTGAAGATTCTAAGTGTTCAAACTTTCCTTCAGGAGTCCTGTCAGCCAGACAGGGTTGTGGGCGGCACAGCAAATGTACAACAGAGCACTTCACGCGACGTCTCTTGCATCTCACACTGTACAACCCCCCCCCCCCACACACACACACACACACACACACACACACACACACACACACCTTCCTCCATAGCTAAGCTTATTTTTCTGAAGTGCTCTTTCCCTTTGTTGTGATGTCGGCCTGTTCCCTTCCCTAGTTCGCATAACCACAACTTGCCATTTGTTATCATTTCCTCTCAGTACTGCTTTCTTCCTTTTCCCTCTCTTATTGCAGAGGCGCGCCAAAGCTAATCCTTTCTCTCGTTCTCTCGCTCGCCTTCCTTTCCCTGGTCCGTCATCCTCTACCTTGCTCTTCCTCGGCTCTTGAAGCAGAGATGATAGCGTTGATAATTAGTGCGTGAGGGGACTGCAGACTGCCGTGAACATTTGGAGGGATTAGAGTGGCTCCTTGACAGCTGGCCAAAGATAATAATGTGAGCCGAGCTAAGAGCAATGGCCGTTGTCCTTAGAACTGAATGGCACAGCCTAGCAGAGGAGAGGAGAGGAGGAGAGGAGAGGAGAGGAGAGGAGAGGGTGTCTCCTTTGACAGACCCAATTATCCTCCAGGACTTATTTATGGTACAATGTTGTTTAGACCCGCTCTGTTGCATACGCAAACATACTCTACTAATATTACAGTGTTGTTGAGTATAGCTTGTAACTGCTGAACCAACACACTCTCATTTGATCCATTTAGCTGCCAAAACACGACAATAACTGCCCACTCGCTGCTTACTTTCCTCCAAAACATTCTATTAGTTAAGTGCAGGGAATGCAGTATAGTGTGTGTTTGTGTGTATGTGTAGTCATAAAATGGGTTACCCTATAGGAGAGGTGATAAAATAAGAGTATGAATACAATATATCTTTTCATACTAAAGCATTCAAATAGCACAAGAAACAAAGAATGAGAGCTTGGCATATGTCTCTCTCTCTGAGTTGGCCTGGGCTATTTATCCATACTACTGTATGTATGTATGTATGTATGTACTGTATGTATGTGTGTACAGTATATATGTATATGTATGTCTACATACAGCATATGTAAATACTGTTAAACAAGTAATAGAGTAGAAGAGTAAGTCTTAATGCTGATATAGTTAATCAGATAAAGATGCAATGAAGGCACAAAGGTTTGGACACACACATATACAGTATAAGAATACACAATATGCGTGTATTTATTAGCAATCATTTTCCAAAATGCATAGCGTATGCACCCACACATACACCCACGATACAAGGAAAGACTGGGATAAGCCAGGCGATGGTCCATGTGTCTAAACCTGCACATTTCCACTGGAGCACAAACGGCTAATGTGTTGAAGTGAATTAATTATCCTGATGATTAATTAGTGCTGACTAATTGGTCTCCACAAACAGAAAACTCAGGCAAACTAATTATGGATATAAATAATCAAATGTGAATCTAATTTGAGATCCAAGAACTGTATCCAGTGCCTGTCTCTCACAATGCATTGGTGTGTTTCAGCTAACCTCTAGCATCAGGTATGTGATGTCTGGAGGTTGTTTTGTGTGTATTAAGGTATTTCTCCTTGTAGCTGCACTCGTTGTCTCGTATTGAAAATGTAACTATCTATCGTGTTAGTGGTCCAAACCGTTCAGCAATAAGTCTGACGCGAAATAAACTCTGGAATCTAGCAATGATTTCTAAAACTTCAGACTATATCAGATATACAATGAACAGTAATTTTTGAGTTTCTTTAAATCATCTTCAATTCGGTCAAAAAACTGTGTTGCTCTGTGGGCTCACTAACTCTAACCATAACCCTGAGTGAATAATCAGATGGTAATGCACATCACAGTGCTAATTTTAAAGGGGTAGTAACTCAATAAAATGACAGGATTATGTTAATCATAAGCACAATAACAACTACAACATTATTGAATCAAATAAAATGATTTGTATTACATTACTAAGAACGGCAGTCAGGATACTTTGCTCTGTTTCATTTCCTAGCCTTGAGTCTTCCTTTTGGTTACGTGGAACTCTGGTTAGGTGAGGTATTTTTAACCCAAGCCTTTGTGAACTTTAATTACATCGTTTTCACTTCTTGTCCAAAGACATTCAGTGTAGTTCAGATCAAGAAGATCTTTAACACTGCTCCCTTTTTTGGACATGCTCGAGTGCACACATGCATATACCTCTTATATGCTTATTTCAGGATCCAAGCTTATTGAGCTGAGATTAAAGCCATATACAGCCATATTTTATTCATAAATGTTCCATTGAAGTTTACCATCTTATTATTTCTTAAACTGTAGGTCAGCGCACCAACACAATACAACAGAAATGTCCACAAGGGACGGTTTGTTCCTTAGGGCGATTGGGCGGTGCACCACCGGAGGGAGAAAGGGAGAGGAGGGAATTTCAAACTTAAACATGCACACATTATCTAGCTCATAAGGTAACGTGTCCCGCTAGCAGATGGTCAAACCGGCTAGCTTCTAGTTGCAGGTTGTAGCTATGTCAGAGAGTGAGGCTGTTTGACTGGTAGAGAAATGTACGGCTCCAGATGAAGTCAACGTGCTAACTCCCATTCACTTGTTTGTGCGCGTCGCAGTTGATTTGTCCATACTTTGTACTGTTCTTATAATACATCCATTTACATGTACAGTGGCTGTGCAGAATAGTTTACCGACATCACACTAAGACATAAGACGTGCATTAGAATCAGGTTTAGCTGTTTACATGTTAGAATTATTCTTTAAATCGGGTCATGGAATGGGTTATACTACCGTACCTCTGCTTCAGAATGATATTTTGGTCGGGTTGCCCATTTCTCTGCTGATCGTATTGTATATGGAGCATTTTCTTTCGGGTTGGGCTTTTATCCCGATTCCAATCGGAATAATAGGGTGCATGCAAATGCAGCTACTGTTACATTTGTCTTATTCCCTTTGCCCAAGGGGATACTTGCATCTAATTAAACTATTTCAGGCTATGGTTCTTAGCTATGGTTCATTTAAACCCAATTTTATAATTGCCAAGGTCAAATGGTTCTATTCACTGTACTCCCCTTTCAAATGATTAAACTTCTTTGTGAGATCAAATCCACAGCCAGAGACCTAGGGCATTTGAGTCATTCATACTCATTAATATTGCTTCAACCTTGCCTAAACAACACCTGGTGCTCCTCCATGCATCTCTGACACACACATCACCAACGCTGCTACTCGAGTGACCTTGGCTGGTCTGTGTCTTGAACAATTTCAGAACTCTCTTGTTGTTTACAATGAGTGGGCATTATTCAGGCACGGAATATTGCATGTGTGTTTTTTGTGTGGGCTGTCAACACTATTTGTAGGCTGATGAAGGCTTTAATAACACAGCCTCCTCTTCCTCTTCTAAGCAGCACGATTTTATGTACTGATTAAAGCTCCTACAGATAACATATTCTTAAAGTGACACTTTTTGAATAGACCGTAGATCCACTGGTTATATAAATATACTTTCTAAAGTTAACCAGTAGTGCAGTTTTAGCTGATGGATGAAAGAAAATATAGGCCTTTATTCTGTAAATCAAGCCTTTTGATGTACAGTATATATGGACACCAGTGACGGCTCCTGCTAATGAAATTGGGGGGGGGGGGCGTTTGTTTTGGTTACCCAATCAATAGCCTAGGTACAATCAAGGTATCTAAGTAAAACAATCTATAGAAAGCTCAAACAAAAAACATCTCACTTCCATCAGAAGCTCTGCCAACCACACACTGAAAACACATTGAAAAGGCTGGGATATTGTTGTGTGGTGCGATCTGCACCATTTTGTTTGTGTTTCTATTTTCAGAGACAGGGCTGTGTAGGCTACAAACATCAAATGATATCCAGCACAAAGAACAGGCAGCCAGTAGACCAATGAGATATAGCCTATTGTGAATCGCTTACTATAGCTAACTAGCTATTGTCACATTGCATTGTAGCTTAACATCAATTTCCGAAAAGTTGCAACAGCGCATGTAAACTCCAGACCTGATTAGATGTCTAAACAGGTAACCCTAAACCGTCAATCGGAAAGATTCCATTCGGAAAGACAAAAAAGTGTCCATGTAAACCCAGCTAATGACACAAAACAGATAGATGCAGTGAAGACCATCAGAACACTTAAGACACTATACCAACAGACACACACTGTACACATTATACAGTTTACTAGACACACACAAAGTACATACTACACTGCAAAAAATATATCAATTTTAGTGTGATAATCTTGTTTTTGGATGTAAAATCTAGTTGGACTTGTTTCTAATATAAATGCCTTATCTAGTGACAATTTAAGTGAATATGCACTTAGTTTAAGAAATATTAATGAAGTGAATTTCACTTACTGCACTGGCAGCCACATTTACTTGTTTTAAGCATAAGCAAGCTCATAACTAATATATTTGCACTTATATTTGATTTTCATTCATAAATGTTTTGTAGTGTAGAGTTTACTAACAGACACACACAGTACATACTAGACAGTTTACTAACAGACACACACTAAGGCTACATTCAGACTGGAGCCCTTATTGCTCAATTCTGATTTAGTGTTAAAATCCGAATTTTTCAGACTCAGGTATCAGATTCTAGTGTGAACTGATCACGGTTCTGAAGCATGTGCAAACGAACAAGACGTCACATGCGGCGCGCTGTGTCGAATCAAAGTAAACATTGATTGTTGTATACGGTCATTTTATAACTTGACGAGAGGTGGAAGCCAGTGAATTTGTCCAGAAGAAAGCCCAATAGCCTACCGTTGTAGGCTACTAAAGTCTAAACACTCTCATGGAATATCTTCTCTGCCAGGCATGATAAAAATTCTGCGTTTATCGCGTGCATTGATACTGTAGTTAGGCAACAGTCAGACATCGGGCTATTGATCAAGTGGTGGGGCAAGAAGGTAGGGTTAAAAAACAAAAGCTTTTCTTTTTCTTTTATTTGTGTATTTCTGCTTCTACAATTTAGGCTACTGTATTTCCATTGCACTGCCTGCTCCGCGAGGCAGCATATATTGCCTATGTGTGCAGTTTAGACACTCATTATTTAACATGGGGGAGGACGATGATCCTCTCCGTGAAGAAGGCCTTTTGTGTGCAATGGTTTTTTAACACATTACTCTGACCATCCAGTGACTACTTCCTTATTTAGCATGTTCACTTGCGAGTAGGACTACAACTTCTCCCGAGGTAACAAATGTCGACGAACAATGGCCATGAGTGAGCCATTACGCTAGCAAGGGCGAGTCACACAGTGAATGTCTATCTAGAGTGAAGTCAAAGTCGCATGAATTCTGATTTGACCGTTCAGACTGAGATCGCATTTAAAAGACACACACTGCTCTGAAAACATCAGACCCGAGTCACTTAGGGGCGACAAAATCTGATTTACGCCAGATGTGTGTGCGGTGTGAACGTAGCCTAACAGACACATGATCAAACTCCACTGAGCTTCTTCAACCACCAAGCACCACCCATCCCTACCTTTGCTTTCCTCCACTTCTCCCCACCTTCCATCTGGGTCCCTTAGCCCTTTCCTGCACCACTCCCATGCCTCATGTGTTTCTATCATCGCCCTTCCTCTCTCTCTCCCTGCCTGCCTCCAAGCCCTTCTCTATATCTCTTTGTGTTTCATCTGTTCCACTGTGAGGTGCTCCATGCCACCACAGAGCCGCCCAGGGGTCTCCAGGGAAATGGTTGATCTAAGAGACAAATAAACCTGTGTGTGTGTGCGCGTGTAAGAGACATCGGCATGTGATGTCTGTGTGTGTTTGTGAGCAATACACCCAGAGATTGACAGCATGTGATGGGATTTCTGTTTACATAGGTGTGTGTGTGCGTGACAGAGAGAGAGAGAGAGAGAGAGAGAGAGAGAGGCACAAGAGATAAAAACAATAAAGATTGTGTGTGTGTGCATGCATCAAATCTGCAGAGACACAAAAACCTGACTTGTCACACTTTGTAACTGTGACTGTTGTCTGGGTTACTGCAGGCTTTCTAGGTATATATTCAACAAGAAAGGCCATTGTTTATTCATTCAGGGGAGTCGTTTGAATACCGATAGTCCGTTTTTTATTTTTCTTGGCCTTGCATATAAGAAAGACAAAAGTGATTGCAAAACCTGTCTAATAGATTAAAGGGTGGTCGGTCTCCTGGTTCAGTCAGCCATACTTCACCATGAATCATACTGCAACATATGACATTTTTATCTCAAAAGACATTGTTCATACAGAAGGTTTACAATGCGATCTTGGCTTTTACATTGGTGCTGTGAGCAACATGCCTCTACAGATCACATATGAAACCTGTATTGATACCACAGCATGGCATGTGGAAACCCATATCCTGTTGGTTTTAACACTGATTTTGTGATTTTGCCTGACAGCTCACTGTTCGTCAAGCGCAGGCCACACTGATGGCACATGTATAGTTTCACAGGCCAACTACACTGTGTACATGTGCATTTGAGTTTGAGCAAAGAACATGAGAGACAGAAAATATAATAAGCAAGAAGGTGCGCCTGCATTCATTCCTCAAATATATGCATGCGCTTCCCCTTAGGGGTGTCTCGACAGAGGATGGTTTTTGAAAAACAAAAGAATTACATGTAGTCACAATAAATATGTATGTGTATATATGTATGTGTTTTTATACTGCATATGTATATGTTTGTGTCTATGTATGTATGCATGTGTGTATATACAGTATATATATTTTGTATTATTCAACTCTTTGTAATGTCCATGAGCTACCTTCTGGGCCAGGTCTCCCTTGATAAAGAGATTCTTTCTCAAGTGGACTTTCCTGGTAAAATAAAGGTAAAATAAATATAAAATAAATATTCCATATTTTCAGGGGTAAAGGTAAAGCAAGAAAATTAGATCATATTTTTCTGCCTTTCTCCCAAAATTTCCTCAAAATCTCAAAAGATCCTCCTCAATTCTTAGTCCTTGAACCATCCTTCACTGCTTTATTTATTGAGCGCCTTTAAAATCAGTTTCCAAAGTGCTTTGACAGTCACCACAAATTGAAATACTCCATTAAACCAATAGAGCAATACAATATGACGCAGGTTAGGGTACAAGAATGACAGACGAGAGGAATAATGCAATGCTCATGCCAATTAGAGAAGCTAATAATTACTGCCTTAGTCAGGACACTTTGAAAACCCCATCCATTATTTCATCCATCCATCCCCACCCATCTATCACATTTACAGCTCCAATGCCACTGTGAGTTAAGCTGCTGATCTCTTGGTGGAGCAGTGGTTGTGTGGGTGTTGCCAAAGGCAGGAGATCAGCTCCTCGTAGAGTGTTGGCTCAGCGGACCACCACACTTCTCAGGGAGCGACGTCAACATCCTCTGCTGCTTGGCACGGGCTCCTCAAACAGTGACTCAGACTCTCAGGAGAAGAGTCACTGCAGGGCTGAAGCCACATCAGCCAGCTGTATGCAGATGTACGGACAGCTGTAACACACACAGGACACATATTCACTTGTTTTTCTATGTTTCACCAGTTGTTTGGTCAGTTGTGTTGTCTGAAGGGATATGAAAGGGGTTGTGTCCTTATTATATCTAATGTAATTTAGCTAAATAAACAAAAACACTGTCTATAGCATGCCAGTCAAACTTGTCCCCAGGTGTGACATCATTTCTGGATTGGAACTAACCATCTTTGTCTTATCCTCCCTCTCAGTCAGGAAAATGGCCAATATCAACAATACTCAAGAGAAAAAGTCATGTCAAAATTACATTAGGCAATTAATGATATTGCGGTAGACACAAACTCAGCTGAGGTATGTGCACACTCACATAAACACCTACAGTCAATTAGTGAAACTTGAAATCTTGGTTTCATTTGCTACAAGGTCAGTTATACTATAGTATACTATATACAGGGCTCGACATTAAGGCTTGTCGGCTTGTCCGGGACAATTCGATTTTTGAAGGGGCAAGTGCATTTTACTTGCCCGACCGGACAAGTTGTCCGATTTAAAATGTAAATGTCAATAATGAAAAATATATCTTCACTATAGGCAGACGTGTCACTTGTTACGTTATTTTAATGAATTGTTCAGTTTATAAATAATATAGAGCCCCATGCATGCACCGCAATAACGCTGATTCCACCGGTGTGTGCGCACATTATGGCTC